>MCFE01000012.1:0-261008 GCA_002104905.1 Basidiobolus meristosporus CBS 931.73 | reverse complement strand
CTTCCTTGAGGAAAGGCTTGCACTTGTTGAAGCTGAAAATGCTTTACTCAAGAAACAAGTTCAAAAGCTGTTTTCTGCCTTCTCTGATCTGCAAGAATCTATTGTCTCTCTGCCAGCTGTTCCTGTCAACAAGACTCCCCAAGAATCATCTGCTCCTGCTCACTCTTCCTACTCTGAAGCTGTCAAAAAGCCTGTTCCTGCTTCCTCAAGACATCCTGCTGCTCCTCCCAAGACTAAAAGAAAGTTTCCTGCTACTTCTGATTTGCCTCCTGCTGCTGACTGGGCTGTCTCCTACTTTGCCAATGTGGAGTTCATTCCTATATCTGAGCATAGGATGTATCTCAAGCCACAAGGTTACAATTTATCCAAGATTGTTAACATGAGATTTATCAACAATCACACTCTGGAGGTAGTACTTGACAAAAGTATTGCTAAAGAGTTCTCTCAAAATGTCTCTGATCAGCTTTACTGGGAACCTACTGACCATGCCTTCAAGGAGTTTCCTGATTCTCCAGTTTACAAGACCTTCTCCTTAGAGGAATCTCTGCTCTCAAGATTCACTTCACTTATCAAAAACTCCCCTTCACCTGCTGTTACCCACTTCTTAAAAGATTATTATATCTCTGAAGCTTATCTACTTCACTCCCCCATGAACCTGAACTCCAGTGTACTCTGGGATACTGCCTTAACTTTAGCTTAGATTTATTCATATTCAACTTAGTGTTTACTTTGGGAATCTTCTATTCCCAACTGGCTTCTTTATTTGTAGTTAGACTTGTCTGAAATCAAATAAAGATTTCACCTACCTTGGTGACTTTCCCTCCCCTAAATTGTTAACATGAGATTTATCAACCATCACACTCTGGAGGTAGTACTTGACAAAAGTATTGCAACACAATTCTCTCAAAATGTCTCTGACCAGTTTTACTGGGAACCTACTGACCATGCCTTCAAAGAGTTTCCTGATTCTCCAGTTTACAAGACCTTCTCATTAGAGGAATCTCTGATCTCAAGATTCACTTCACTTATCAAAAAATCCCCTTCACCTGCTGTTACCCACTTCCTCAAAGATTATTATATCTCTCAAGCTTATCTACTTCACTCCCCTATGAACCTGAACTCCAGTGTACTCTGGGATACTGCCTTAACTTTAGCTTAGATTTATTCATATTCAACTTAGTATTTACTTTGGGAATCTTCTATTCCCAGCTGGCTTCTTTATTTGTAGTTAGACTTGTCTGAAATCAAATAAAGATTTCACCTACTTTGGTGACTTTCCCTCCCCCCTAACTGCTAGCACTAGGTGCTCAATCTGAGAAAAGATGTGTTGACTGGATCTGCCCTTCTGCTGCTGCCCTCTACTTTGTGAATGAAGTTAAGCAATTCTCTGGAGCTGAGCTAGGATCCTTGAGAGCCTCTGACCACCCAGCCTGGTCCCTTTCTATGCAACCAGTTGTGAAGAAGAAGCTGCCAAAACTTACTGTGCTCACCCACAAAGCTACCAAGAATCAGAAGAAAGACTTTGGGAACTACTTGAAGCTTGCCAGTTTGCTACTTTCTCTGCCAGATGATCTCAACTTTGCCTGGCTCTTTGTGAAGCATCTGATTCTGGTGTCTGCCTCCCTCTCACTGCCATGCAAGACTACTGCTGTTACCTCAAGAAAATGGGAATCCATTGTTTCAGCCCTGCAACAAAGCTACCTGAGCTTCCCTAACCCAAAAACAGAGAAACTCCTCCTGACAGCAATACACCACTCCAAGGCAATTCACCACACTCTGCATACTCAGCTCTGGGATCATATTATGAGTTCCTTGCCTCTGCAATCTTCCAACTCTATAACAAGAACAGTATCAAGACTCTACAGGGCAATGAGGCCCTCTTCCAGGAAGTTACCTTCAACAGAACAGCTGGCTAACATCTTCTTCTCTACAAAGCAGTACTCAACTCCTGGCTTTCATCCTGACTTCAAGACTCTGCCCATCCCACTTGCACTTGATCAAAGGAGAATCCATAATGTGCTCAAGAGGCTTCCCAACTCTACTGCTCCAGGTGTGGACACAATCTCCTATGAGCTTCTGAAGACTAGTACCAAGGCCATGTCTGCACTTCTGCTTCCACTGTTTCAGCAATGCTCAGCCCAGCTTTCTACTCCTGAGGAATGGTCCTTTGCAAATGTTCTGCCACTGTACAAGGGTAAAGGAAAGCACCTGGATCCTAGCTCCTATAGGCCAATATCTCTGCTGCCCACCTGCAGAAAGGTGTTTGAGCTTCTGCTTGCTCAGGAGCTCTACTCTGACTCTCTCAAGTTTCATCCTGCACAGTTTGGCTTTGTTCCTGGCCTCTCCTTGGAATATGCAGTCATACTTAGCCAAGATCACTCTCTCCAGTGCAAGTATCCCTCTGTTCTGTTTGATATTACTAAGGCCTTTGATTCAGTTGACAGAAATCTGCTTTGGTCCAAGTTGCAATGCTTCTCCAGTACCTCTCTCACCCTCCTTGTCAGGTCTCTGTTTCTGGATCCACAAGCAAGAATTCTGCACCCAAGTGAGCAATCAGCTGTGTTCTCAGTTCCTAATGGAGTGGTTCAAGGCTCTGTGCTTGGTCCTATACTGTTTGCCATCTTCCTGAATGATTTCCCAAGACTCTCAGCTGACTGCCTGGTTACTCTCTTTGCTGATGACATCAGAATATCCTCCTCCAATGTGCAACAAGACTCCCAGGCCATCCACCAGTATCTGCAGAAGAATAATCTCCAGCTTTCCATTGCAAAGACAGTACCTTTGGGCTCTCCCATCAACTTGGAGAACTCCACTCTACCTGCTCAGGTTTCTGCTACATATCTTGGCTTTCCTTTCCTTCCTACTGGACTAGACTCTGGAGCACACCTGAAGAAGAGAATTATCCTGGCAAGACAGGCACTCCACAAGCTACTGGCTGTTACTCCTCCTACAACTTCAGCTCCCAGCTGCCTCCTTCTACTCAAGCAGTTTGTCTTCCCTGTCCTGGAATTTGGCTTACCACTTCTCTCTCTTACTTCTAGAGACTGCACTAAGCTTGACAAGTTTGCAGTATGGTGCATTACCTCCTTGGTGCCTCATTTGCCTGAATGCCCCTACAGACATGCTATTCTTGGTGCTTTTGGGTTTATGCCCTATAAGATCAGACTTCTCTACCTTAGAACCAGATTATACCTCAGACTTCACAACTGCAACAACCCACTGATTAAGGCCTGGAAGAGAACACACCACACAACACCTGGCTCCTGCTGGAGAACTATACTTGGAGATCCTGAAGTCAAGAAGTTTGCTCACTATATTCTGCAGTCAGAAAAACCCAAGCTGGCCTACCTGAAGTACTTGACAGACCTTTGGCAGCAATATCTGCAGCAGCACACTCCCTTTATGATGAATATCAATCCTTATCACATTCCCCTCATTAATGTTGTTCACAAGTCATTCTTACCTCTCTTGCTACCCCCCTTCCCACTGAACAGTGTCTTGAGCACTGAAGAACTATCATCACTTCTTATTAACTTACCTACAAATTCCCCTCAGCTACACACTCTTGTATCAAAGCTACAACAGTAGCGCTGGCTTCTTTGTTTCAACTGAAATAAAGATTTCACCTGTTGGTGACTGTCTCCCCCTAAGCCTCTCTTTTCTTCTTACCCTCTCTTTTCTTCTTACCTATTTTTCCCTAACCCTGGATTAATCAATCCTCTACCCTTGTCCATCCATCTATAAATTCTGAGATTTTCAATTTCAGATCTTTCCTCTCTTTTCTTCTTACCTATTTTCCCACCCTCCCACCCCAACTACTCCTTTCTTCTTATTTACTACTTCCATGTCTTTACCCAACTTTCACTCTTTACAGACTTCTTACCTTGAACAAAGAGTTTCTCTTCTTGAAGCTGAAAACTCAATGTTGAAATCTCAGATCCAAATTCTTTTCAAAACTCTTTCTGAACTTCACCCAGCCCTCTCCACTTCTCTTTCAGCTTCTTCCTTACCTTGCAACCCCTCAATTAGCTCTTCATCCAGTCATTCTGAAAATTCTCAGCAACCCGGAACTTCTACTACTTGTACTCAGACCTACTCCCAAGCACTTCAAGCTCATCCAAAACCAGCTGCCCTTCCATCAAGACAGTCTCCTAAGCCAGTGCACTCTAAAGCCAGAAGAAGATTCCCTGTCAGCCCTGATACTCCTCCTACTGCCAACTGGGCTGTTTGCTATTTCAGAAATGCAGGATATCTCCCAATATCAGAACAAAGAAACTACCTCAAGGACCTAGGTATTCATATGCCTAAGATTATTAACATTCAGTACATTGCCAGGGATCTCTTGGAAGTTATTCTTGACAAAGATATTGTTGAAGATTTTACAGAAGAAGTCAAAAATATGCTGGATTGGGAGCTCTCAGAGCATATATTCAGACATCATTTGGACATTCCACTCTTTGTGCCATTCTCTCTGGAAAAAGAACTCCTCAAAAGATTTACCAGCTTGTTGAAAAACTCTCCTTCCCTTCAAGTCACAAACTTCCTCAAGAAATACTACAGTGAACAAGCAGTCTTGCTACATTCTCCTCTAGACTTTGATATTGAGGATATTTGGGATACAGCAAAGTCCAAGATTATCTTGTAGGCTTCCTGCATCTCAAATATTCATATTCAAACTTGGCTTCTTTATTTATTATTTAAATAAAGATTTCACCCTTTGGTGATGATCATCCCCCCCTAACCATTGGGCAAAGTAAAGGCTCTGATTGGCTGAGATCCTTGAAATGCTAATTGGCCAGATTTGCCTAGTAAATTTGGCCAGTGATTGCCCAGAAATTCCTCTCAGTTCCCCCAGTCTACTGGCCATTCTGGCCACAATTCAGCTACCGCAAACCAGTATAACTTAGCTCAGATATATTCAGATTCTCACTTCTCAGGCCTGGCTTTCCAGGAAACCTCTCTCAGACCTAGCTAACTAGGAAATATAGTACCACTCAGCCTCTCAACTCTCAGACCTGGCTTACCAGGAAGATATCTCTCAGACCTAGCTTTCTAGGATTAACTTCAGATTAACTTGGCTTCTTTAGATACTTGTCATAAGTAAATAAAGATTTCACCACTTGGTGACTTTCCTCCCCCCCTAACCCTAGGCTCTGATTGGCTGAAATCCTTGAAATGCTACTTGGCCAGATTTGCCTAGTAAATTTGGCCAGTGATTGCCCAGAAATTCTTCTCAGTTCCCCCAGTCTACTGGCCTTTCCGGCCACAATCCAGCTACCGCAAACCAGTATAACTTAGCTCAGATATATTCAGATTCTCACTTGTCAGGCCTGGCTTTCCAGGAAACCTCTCTCAGACCTAGCTAACTAGGAAATATAGTACCACTCAGCCTCTCAACTCTCAGACCTAGCTTTCTAGGATTAACTTCAGATTAACTTGGCTTCTTTAGATACTTGTCATAAGTAAATAAAGATTTCACCACTCGGTGACTTTCCTCCCCCCCTAACCCTAGGCTCTGATTGGCTGAAATCCTTGAAATGCTACTTGGCCAGATTTGCCTAGTAAATTTGGCCAGTGATCGCCCAGAAATTCTTCTCAGTTCCCCCAGTCTACTGGCCTTTCCGGCCACAATCCAGCTACCGCAAACCAGTATAACTTAGCTCAGATATATTCAGATTCTCACTTGTCAGGCCTGGCTTTCCAGGAAACCTCTCTCAGACCTAGCTAACTAGGAAATATAGTACCACTCAGCTTCTCAACTCTCAGACCTGGCTTACCAGGAAGATATCTCTCAGACCTAGCTTTCTAGGAATTACTTCAGATTAACTTGGCTTCTTTAGATACTTGTCATAAGTAAATAAAGATATCACCACTTGGTGACTTTCCTCCCCCCTAACATAAATTAGATTACTTATTAGAGAGGTTCTAGACCTCTTAATTGGCTTCTTTATTTATACTTAGATTAGTTCTTAACTCAAATAAAGATTTCACCAACTTGGTGACTTTCCCTCCCCCTCTAACACTTTATATTTGGTAAAAGCAATTGGGTTACAGAAAATTTGTATTGGCCATGAATTTTTTTTATCATATTAGGGCCGCGCAATTTATGGTGCCCAAAGCTTATCAAAAAATGGGATTGTGGCCAGATTGGGATGTATCCCATTAATTATTAAATATACATTAAAAGTAACAATTTATTAATTAAATAGT
Source organism: Basidiobolus meristosporus CBS 931.73 (assembly GCA_002104905.1). Classification (NCBI taxonomy): domain Eukaryota; kingdom Fungi; phylum Basidiobolomycota; class Basidiobolomycetes; order Basidiobolales; family Basidiobolaceae; genus Basidiobolus; species Basidiobolus meristosporus. The sequence continues at coordinate 254,798 of MCFE01000012.1, read as the reverse complement.
CATCAAGACTTATACAGAGCATATGGACAGTATTGGGAGACAAATATTGGCCCAGACATGCCCACTATAGGAGCAGACAATGTGCCAATTGTAGGGTAAAAATATTTATGGTTAGGGTGATAAGGGTTAGGAGGAGGAATTGTAACCCCAAGGGACCAGCACCAAGAATGAGAGAAAAGTAATCCAAAGGGAATTTAAAGAGTATGGGAGCAGTATGGGGGATTGCATCCCCCAAACCCCCTGCTCTTTTATTCTCTAGGGGACTGCGTCCCCCGGACCCCCTGCTCTTCTAACCTTTTCCTAGCCCTTACTATAACACCTACACCCTATCCACTACTAACTCTCTATGCGGATGATATCAAGATTGCTACTCCTAATCCCATAGCAGACACTGCCATCATTGAGAAGTACTTGGCTGCCAACAACCTCTCACTCTCAATTTCCAAGACAGTCCCAATTGGATGCACTACAACTATACAGAACACTAGCATTCTGCCACAACAAACTGCAATATATCTAGGTCTGCCATTTTGTCAACATGGGATTGACTCAAAGCTCCACCTGAATAATAGGATCCGTCTTGCTCAACAGGCTCTCAAAAAGCTTCTGGTAGTAGTCACTCCAGACACTCCAATTCAAAAGATCCCTATACTTCTGAAGCAGTATGTACTGCCGGTACTTGAGTTTGGTCTCCACATTATACCCCTAACCTCCAGAGAACTTCACCGCCTGGATAAATTTCTCCATCAGTGTATCAGATCCTTGGTACCTTATCTTCCAGTATCTCCCTATATCCATGCAACTAATGGAGCCTTTGGCTTCTACCCATACCAAATCCGAATGGTCTATCTCCGTGCTTCCTTCCTAGTCAAACTTCAGAAATCACATAACCCCTCCATCAAACAATGGCTTCAATCTAACTCCTCCCTGAAATCTTCTTGCTGGCACACCCTGGTTGGCTCTGCTGTAGTAACAGAGCTTGCTTCAAAACTTCAAAAAGCTGAGAAACCAAGACTACTGGCTCAGGACCATCTAAGATCTATGTGGCAGAGCTACTTACAAGTCCACACACCTTTCCTACTACACCTAATCCCAGGCTGGGTTCCAGTCTTGGATTATATTGATCAGAAACATCTACAATTTGTACTTCCCCCAAAACCCCTGAATTTTATATTTACCCCTGATGAGCTTTACTTTATTGAAACAAACATTAGAGATGAAACAAAACATAAATTAGATTACTTATTAGAGAGGTTCTAGACCTCTTAATTGGCTTCTTTATTTGTACCTAGATTAGTTCTTAACTCAAATAAAGATTTCACCAACTTGGTGACTTTCCCTCCCCTAGCCCTCTGGCACACTATGGCATCATTTGGCACTCATGGCTCAATGTGGCACTATCCAACGGAACAAGTCTGATATATATTAGAAGTAACAATTTATTAATTAAATAGTCATCAAGTCTTATACAGAGCATATGGACAGTATAGGAAGACAAATATTGGCCCAGACATGCCCACTATATGAGCAGACAATGTTCCAATTGTAGGGTAAAAATATTTATGGTCAAGGTGATAAGGGTTAGGAGAAGGATTTGTAACCCTAAGGGACCAGAAGCAAGAATGAGAGAAAAGTAATCCAAAGGGAGTTTAAAGAGTATAGGAGCAGTATGGGGGATTGCATCCCCCCAACCCCCTGCTTTTTTATTCTCTAGGGGACTGCATCCCCCAGACCCCCTGCTCTTGTAACCATTTCCTAGCCCTTACTATAGCACCTACACCCTCTCTTTTCTTCTTGCCTATTTTCCCACCCTCCCACCCAAACTACTCCTTTCTTCTTATTATCTACTTCTTTCATGTCTTTATGCAACTTTCACTCTTTACAGACTTCTTACCTTGAACAAAAAGTTTCACATCTTGAAGCTGAAAACTCAATGTTGAAATCTCAGATCCAGGTTCTTTTCAAAATTCTCTCTGAACTTCACCCAGCACTATCTACTTCTCTTTCAGCTTCTTCCATACCTTGCAACCCCTCAACCAGCTCTTCTTCCGGTCAATCTGAACACTGTCAGCAACCAGCAACTCCTGCCATTCATACTCAGACATACTCCCAAGCACTTCAGGCTTATCCGAAGCCAGCTGCCCTTTCAACAAGAGAGTCACCTAAGCTAGTGCACCCTAAAGCCAGAAGAAGTTCCCTATCAGCCCTGATACTCCTCCCACTGCCAATTGGGCTGTTTGCTATTTCAGAAATGCTGGATATCTCCCAATTTCAGAACAAAGAAACTACCTCAAGGACCTAGGTATTCATATGCCTAAGATTATTAGCATTCAGTACATTGCCAGGGATCTCTTGGAAGTTATTCTTGACAAAGATATTGTTGAAGATTTTACAGAAGAAGTCAAAAATATGCTGGATTGGGGGCTCTCAGAGCATATATTCTGACATCATTTAGACATTCCACTATTTGTACCATTCTCTCTGGAGAAAGTACTCCTCAAAAGGTTTACCAGCTTGTTGAAAAACTCTCCTTCCCTTCAAGTCATAAACTTCCTCAAGAAATGCTACAGTGAACAGAAAGTTTTGCTACATTCTCCTCTAGACTTCAGTATTGAGGATATTTGGGATACAGCAAAGTCTAAGTTTATCTTGTAGGCTTACTGCATCTCAAATATTCATATTCAAATTTGGCTTCTTTATTTATGATTTCAATAAAGATTTCACCCTGTGGTGATTATCAACCCCCCCCCTAAATCTCCTTTTGTGCCTGAATCTACCAGTCCACTTTCCTTGCCTCCAAGAAGCCCACTGTTAATGGACTCTATTCCTGCCACTGCTCTCCTAGATGCAAGCACTTCTACTGATGCATTGCTTCAGAGATTTCTTGCACTTGAGAAGAGAACTGCTGATTTAGAAGCTGCTAATACTGCCCTGGCTATTGAAAACAAGAGATTGGATGCCCAATGCAAGAAGCTCAAGAATCAAGCAAATACTGCCCTGAAAACTGCCAGAGATGCCTTGCAAAAAGCTTCCTTGGAGTGCCACTGCCTTACCACTACTGCTCAGCCCCAGCCTCCTGTTTCTGTTCCTGTTCAAGAGCAAGATCCTGTTCCACAGAAAAGCTACTCTAGTGTTTTACAGAACAACAGGATAGTGAACTCTGTTCCTCCTAGAAAATCTGCTTCTACTGCCTTCTCCCAGGTGACCTCAGTTCCTGCTTCAGTTTCTGCCTCTCCACCTGTACCAGCTGCTTCCACCTCTACAGTCACCTCAGCTATACCTCAGACTTATGCAGGCACTGTTCTAGCAAGAATTATCAGCACATCCAGCTCCAGTACCATTCAGCAAGACACATCAAGAAAACCCTCTACTGAGAATGTGGACTTCAATCTGACTACTGCAGCTCCATTACAACACAGAAGGACTTACAAGCCCCCAGCAAACCTGCCACCAGCTTCTACCTGGATTGTGGTGTACTTGAAGCAAGTTCCCTGGACTCCCATTTCCAACATCAGGAAAGCACTCAAGGCATGCAATATCCAGCTCTCAAGAATTGTCAACTGGGCCTGGAGAAAAGGGAAGATTCTGGAGGTATTCCTAGACCAAAACATTGCTGATCCATTTGTTGCCTTTGTGGAGAAGAACCTTAACTGGCTGAAAACTGACTTCAAAATAGTGCCTGAAGAAGCTGATTCCTCTTACTCTACTGTTCAACAAGCCTCCAGTTCATGTTGCCATTCTGTCTTTCTTTGCTGCCATCAAGAGACAAGCCCCCTCCTATGATGTGGCATACTTCCTCAAGAATCATGCCATCTCCATCCTTGCTGACTTAAGTGATGCACCATTTGAAGAGCTCTGGGACTCTGCAGGTTACATTGTCAATGCTGCCTAGGAAGAAGCTACAACTTTGGCCTGACTACCTGAAGTTCTGTTGCTTAACTGCAACAGCATACAGCCATCAAGACCAACTCTAGAGAGACTTCTTTCAAGATTTTCCCTCCTGTGTTTGATTGATGTCCAGCTACCCTCTACACTTTTGACTAATCAACATTGCTTTTCTACTCCTAGAACAAAGAATACCTCCTCTATCAGCTTCATCTCTTCTACCATCAATACTCCTCAGCTCTGTGTTCCTATCTACTCCCCTTACTGTGCTGCTCTGCAGTTGCCAACTATCAGTCTGGTGCTCTGCTATCTGCCTCCAAATCTCCCCCTTCAGGAAGTGCAAGTTGTATGCCAGAAAGTTCAGCAATACCAGCAATCTATATCAACACCTGTTATCTTGCTTGGAGATTTCAACATTCCCCATCCTGAAAACAAGACTTCTCTGACTGCAAGAATGAGGCCAAGGTCTACATTCCTACTGAACTTCCTAAGAGAAAGCCATCTGCTAGCACTAGGTGCTCATCTGAGAAAAGATATGTTGACTGGATCTGCCCTTCTGCTGCTGCCCTCTACTTTGTGAATGAAGTCAAACAATCCTCTGGAGATGAGCTAGGATCCTTGAAAGCCTCTGACCACCCAGCCTGGTCCCTTTCTATGCAATCAGTTATGAAGAAGAAGCTGCCAAAACATACTGTGCTCACCCACAAAGCTACCAAGAATCAGAAGAAAGACTTTGCAAACTACTTGAAGCTTGCCAGTTTGCTACTTTCTCTGCCTGATGATCTTAACTATGCCTGGCTCTTTGTGAAGCATCTGATTCTGGTCTCTGCCTCTCTCTCACTGCCATGCAAGACTACTGCTGTTACCTCAAGAAAATGGAATTCCATTGTTTCTGCCCTGCAACAAAGCTACCTGAGTTTCTCTAACCCAAAAACAGAGAAACTCCTCCTGACAGCCATACACCACTCCAAGGCAATTCACCACACTCTGCATACTCAGCTCTGGGATCATATTATGAGTTCTTTGCCTCTGCAATCTTCCAACTCTATAACAAGAACAGTGTCAAGACTCTACAGGGCAATGAGGCCCTCTTCCAGGAAGTTACCTTCAACAGAACAGCTGACTAACATCTTCTTCACTACAAGGCAGTACTCAACTCCTGGCTTTCATCCTTACTTTAAGACTCTGCCAATCCCACTTGCACTTGATCAAGAGAGAATCCAGAATGTGCTCAAGAAGCTTCCCAATTCTACTGCTCCAGGTGTGGACACAATCTCATATGTGCTTCTGAAGACTAGTACCAAGGCCATGTCTGCTCTTCTGCTTCCACTGTTCAGCAATGCTCCACCCAGCTTTCTATTCCTGAGGAATGGTCCTTTGCCAATGTTCTGCCACTGTACAAGGGTAAAGGAATGCACCTGGATCCTAGCTCCTACAGGCCAATTTCTCTGCTGCCCACCTGCAGAAAGGTGTTTGAGCTTCTGATTGCACAGGAGCTCTACACTGACTCCCTCAAGTCTCACCCTGCACAGTTTGGCTTTGTTGCTGGCCTCTCCTTGAAATATGCAGTCATACTTAGCCAAGATCACTCTCTCCAGTGCAAGTATCACTCTATTCTGTTTGATATTACTAAGGCCTTTGATTCAGCTGACAGAGATCTGCTCTGGTCCAAGTTGCAATGCCTCTCCAGTATATTTCTCACCCTCCTTGTCAGGTCTCTGATTCTGGATCCACAAGCAAGAATTCTGCACCCAAGTGAGCAATCAGCTGTGTTCTCAGTTCCTAATGAGGTGGTTCAAGGCACTGTGTTTGGTGCTATACTGATTGCCATCCTCCTGAATGACTTCCCAAGACTCTCAGCTGACTGCCTGGTTACTCTTTTTGCTGATGACATCAGAATATCCTCCTCCAATGTGCAACAAGATTCCCAGTCCATCCACCAGTATCTGTAGAAGAATAATCTCCAGCTTTCCATTGCAAAGACAGTACCTTTGGGTTGTCCTATCAACTTGGACAACTACACTCTACCTGCTCAAGTTTCTGCTACATATCTTGGCTTTCCTTTCCTTCCTACTGGAATAGACTCTGGAGCACACCTGATGTGAATTATCCTGGCAAGACAAGCACTCCACAAGCTACTGGCTGTTACTCCTCCTACAACTTCAGCTCCCAGCTGCCTCCTTCTACTCAAGCAGTTTGTCTTCCCTGTCCTGGAATTTGGCTTACCACTTCTCTCTCTTACTTCTAGAGACTGCACTAAACTTGACAGGTTTGCAGTCTGGTGCATTACATCCCTGGTGCCTCATCTGCCTGAATGCCCTTACAGACATGCTATTCTTGGAGCTTTTGGGTTTATGCCCTACAAGATCAGACTACTCTACCTTATAACCAGTTTATATGTCAGACTTCACCACTGCAACAACCCACTGATCAAGACCTGGAAGAGAACACACCATGCTACACCTGGCTCCTGCTGGAGAACTATACTTGGAGATCCTGAAGTCAAGAAGTCTGCTCAATATATTCTGCAGTCAGAAAAACCCAAGCTGGCCTTTCCTGAAGTACTTGACAGACCTTTGGCAGCAATATCTGAAGCAGCACACTCCCTTTATGATGAATATAAATCCTTATCATATTCCCCTCTTTAATGTTGTTCACAAATCATTCATACCCCTCTTGCTACCCCCCTTCCCTCTGAACAGTGTCTTGAGCACTGGAGAACTATCATCACTGCTTGTAAACTTACCTACAAATTCCCCTTAGCTACACACTCTTGTATCAAAGCTACAACAGTAGCACTGGCTTCTTTGTTTCAACTGAAATAAAGATTTCACCTGTTGGTGACTGTCTCCCCCCTAACCCTTCTTGTCCGGTTATTGTTTCTGGATCCACAATCAGGAATTCTGCACCCAAGTGAGCAATCAGCTGTGTTATTAGTTCCTAATGGAGTGGTTCAAGGCTCTGTGCTTGGTTTTATACTGTGTGCCATCTTCCTGAATGAATTCCCTAGACTCTCAGCTGACTGCTTGGTTACTCTCTTTGCTGATGACATCAGAGTATCCTCCTCCAATATGCAACAAGACTCCCAGACCATCCACCAGTATCTGCAGAAGAATAATCTCCACTTTCCACTCCAAAGACAGTATCTTTGGGCTGTCCTATCGGCCAGGAGAACTATACTCTACTTGCTCAGGTTTCTGCTACATATCTTGGCTTTCCTCTCCTTCCTACTGGACTAGACTCTGGAGCACACCTGAAGAAGAGAATTATCCTGGCAAGACAGGCACTCCACCAACTACTGGCTGCTACTCCTCCTACAACTTCAGCTCCCAGCTGCCTCCTTGTACTTAAGCAGTTTGTCTTCCCTGTCCTGGAATTTGGCTTACCAATTCTCTCTCTTACTTCTAGAGACTGCACTGAGCTTGACAAGTTTGCAGTCTGGCGCATTACCTCCCTGGTCCCTCATCTGCCTGAATGCCCCTACAGACATGCAATTCTTGGTGCTTTTGGGTCTACACCCTATAAGATCAGACTTCTCTACCTTAGAACCAGATTATATCTTGGACTTCACCACTACAACAACCCACTGATCAAGGCCTGGAAGAGAAAACACCACACTACACCTGGCTCCTGCTGGAGAACTATACTTGGAGATCCTGAAGTCAAGAAGTCTGCTCAATATATTCTGCAGTCAGAAAAACCCAAGCTGGCCTTTCCTGAAGTACTTGACAGACCTTTGGCAGCAATATCTGAAGCAGCACACTCCCTTTGTGATGAGTATCAATCCTTATCATATTCCCCTTATTAATGTTGTTCACAAATCACTCTTACCCCTCTTGCTACCCCCCTTCCCACTGAACAGTGTCTTGAGCACTGAAGAGCTATCATCTCTCCTTATTAACTTACCTACAAATTCCCCTCAGCTACACACTCTTGTATCAAAGCTACAACAGTAGCACTGGCTTCTTTGTTTCAACTGAAATAAAGATTTCACCTGTTGGTGACTGTCTCCCCCCCCCTAAATGCCAAGTAACCCTATGGCACAACCAATGAAAGACTGGCACTAGTTCAGAACTCCAGGCTCAGTTCAAGCAATTTGGAATTAAAATATTAAATAGCAAAAGTAGGTAACATAATCATATATTTTATTCCCAATCAAGCTTAACGCATTTCACAGTTCCGCGCCTGTTGCCAAGAATCACTGCCACCATTGTCATAGGAGACTTTGGTTGTAGCCATGGAAAAAATTCAATGGCAGCTATAAACGTTATGCTGGATACGCTCCTTGCCTTACGACAGGATACCAGACCATTTGCTATTCAGGTTTATCATAACGATCTTCCCACCAACAATTTTGAGGAATTATTTAAATGCCTGAATGATCCCGGTTTAACACACCAAAACCATGAAATCGTCACAGCTCATCCGGATAACGATATTCTGAGTCTAGTATCGCCAAGATCATTTTACAATGAATGCCTCCCTCGCAACACCTTGGACCTTAGTGTCTGCTTTAATAGTGCCCATTGGATGCATAAAGTTAGCACGCCTCTCTATCGTCCATTAACTCTTTCATCCTTCATGATAGACCCTGAGTAGATGCAACAAGTTCAACATGAAGCCCAAGAGCAGTTGGTGGTATTCTTCACTCACCGGGCAAGGGAATTGAAGCAAGGCGGTTATTTGGTGGCATCTATGCTTAGTCATTGTGACACTTTATTGGATTTAGATAACGTTTGGCAGCAGCACAGAGATGAGCACAATGTTGATCCCATGTTACTGCGTTTTACTCTCACATCACACCTGTTGCGAACACCGGAAAATATCCAGTAAGCACTTGATAGAGTCCCCTCGTTTCGTTTGATCGACTGTGTCTCGCATTCACTTGAGAATACCTTGGTACATGGAGAACACGGTATGGAACAGCTTAGGTCATTCATCTGGCCGCAGCTGCAGTCTGGTTTGACAAAGTGCAATATATTCGATAGTGACGAGGATATGAGCACCTTTATTGAGGACTACTTCGTCAAGGTACACCATTACTGTGGCACCCGTACACCAGTGTTTATGACCTCTCTGTTTGTCACTGCTTGGAAATTAAGTAGAGCCTAAACAGACTGGTCGTTGTCCCGGGCATCCTTAGGGTGATTGACCTTGGGCACGATTTAATGGCTAGAATATACGGGAATCTGTTTTGGAATACTGCCATAACCTAGATCTACGCCAGCTCTGCCAATAAACTGAATAACTATATTCCGGGAAGTCTCAAGTCCGAGTAGCTGATTCAGCACCTGCATCTAAGCTGGCTGGGCCATGTACTAGATATTCATAACAATGGCAAGGTGTTACGATTTTCTAATCGTCGCGGTCAGGTGTTAAAATTTTCCAATCAACTTAATTATATGATCGAATCAGCCATGTTCAATGAGGTGAATTCACGTATTTAACGTGATGATTCCCAATTTCAAGATTGCCTAGTCTCCTTGTATCAGAACTCCCCCATTAGCTACGTATTACTCGATCATGCCTGTGAACCTAAGCAATGGGCGAGTATCTGGGAACCAAACAGCAGCCGAACTTTGACAGCAAAAACAAGACCGTAAGCACGGGGTCTAGGGAGAACACCGATTCCTGAGTCAAGAGAACTGGCTGGATGATAAAATCAGCACATGAAGGCCAGCAGCCTAACAGCCGCACAAAGTAAGAGCGTGGAGCTTAAAAATCACTACGGTAGGAGACATTCTTGTATTCAAATTAGTTCTACGCTGGCCTTGCCCTCTATTTGTAACCAATTGAACGGTCATGTTATATTTGCGACGTCACTCAGCTCCGCGTGCCGCCTGGAATGTGACTAATAAAGGCACATGCCAACACAAGGCGAATACTTTCAGTAATAGCCAACTGCGCTCATACGTGACTCACCCATTGATTTGAGAATCACTCACGCCTCTCCTCTCCTGAGTTATTTTTCGACATGCGACACGAGATTTTTGATCGCAAGCAATCAGATGATACTTGGAACTTTACTTCATGGTCCCAAAAAAATTATGTCGAATCACCCAGAACAGTGTCTGTCCTTGTGATTGTAATGACATTGATGCGTTACTGATGGATCAACATCACTGTTGACGTGTAGAAAACAACTATTAGAATGGCCAACCTTTCTTCAGGCCCTGTCAGCATGCGGTGGGTCCATTCTCAACTGTTGATAGCACCTCGTCAGGTCACCTCTTACTGTATGCATGTTTGTGAAATAGCATCACCTGTCTTATTGGCTTACAAACCGCCACAGCGTGGCGCATTGTATCATGGACACTGTAGATGCACTGGTTTGAGTTTATTAGAGATTATTTGGTTGCAAGGTATCATCTCTCTACGCTCTACATGTCTGGATTAGTAAGTCGTGCATGCAATGGGAAATAAAACAGGTTGTAGTAAATCTGAATTTTCTATGCTGAACAGCTAGAGCTTGTTATATTCAAGGCCTACATATACATCACAAAACGAACATCCCCTGGTCATTGGCGGCTTCCTACCGAAATTGGCTGCAGCATGGTATCCGTTCCGCAATGATATTTACTTGGCTCTAAGCTGTTCTGACGCCACGAGTTTCGGTTTTACAAATTGGAGGCATAAGCTGTTTCAATCATGGGCTACGTTGGTTATCAGAGATTGGGTAGCGTCCGTGGCTACAGAAACCGGATTTTTTCGCCACGCCCTGCTAATAGTATTTGTCAAAAGATTACATTCTTGGAGGACTCCAGCCAGTCCTCGATTTGGTATCATTTCACCAATTGCTATGTGATTCGGCTTGGAGCTGTAGTCGGGCCAAGTTGATCATCTGTGTGTAACCTACTGAATCCCAGGCATTAAAAACCAGCGTATCAATTCCATTTTCGGCATTAGCAGTCCTAATGGTTCGTTCAGATCTAATTGTACACCAGAAAACGTCTGATGATTGGCCTCAAGGGAGTAAATGCCTCTGACGCCATAACCGAATTGCATTCATTTGCGAACTCTTGTCTAGAGTACCTGCACCCCACCATCTCCACTGATTTCGCATGTTCAATGCACAAACTGACGAATGAGTCCTGTGTCTTCCTTGGCTCTAATATACTGGTTCACAGGCTCACATTACACAACCCAAGTGATTATTGCTAACGTAAGTTGAGATAAGCTTGCAGGTGCAAGAATCCTCCCCATTTACCAGAATTTCCCAAGGTGATGCTCTCGGATAGACATGTTCCGCATATGGCGGCTGAATGGCTTGCCTTGGTCTTCTGTGAACCAGCTGAGCCTTTTAATGGATTGTGTCATCATCACCCAACCTATTGAAATTGGAATCACATGAAATTGTTCATCATTAACAAAGCATCAAGTGTATTTTATTGAATTGGAACTCTTCATCTTGGATCTCATAGATGTTCAGATCTAACATGCCTCACCAGAGCATCAGTGCGATAAAATGATTTGGAACAATTATCGCAACGATACGGCCTCTCGCCAGTATGCAGTCTAATGTGTCGCTGTAGATCGTGCTTACGACGGAATTGTCTTCGGCAGTACGGGCATTCATGGCGGATATTCTCTAGGGATCTCTGACTGGTCAGCATACTTGCAGAACTCGATGATTTACTTGATAAACTCATGCGTAGGTTTCGTACATCATCGTCAGAGTAACTGTAGACTGGGATTGGGCTTGGTGGCATTTGGACAGAGAGGTAGTTGTATGGTGAGGGCGGATCCGATATAGGAGACGAGACTGTACTGTTTATGCTCTGGACCGCTCCAAGTGGTTGGCTGCCCGCACTATTCCCCTCAGCACTGTGCTGTGAGATCGCCATACTCAATGACGGAGTACTTACAGGTTTATAATGTGCAGTTGAACGAATGACGTCCTCTCCTTGCGATCCACCGTTTGTCACTGGCGGATAGCCCAAGTTAATTGGCAGCCCTGGTTGCAGCGTATAGCCGTAGGATAGTAAAGGTTCGCCATTTGAAGGGACTTCGGGGGCTTCCGGGTAGGTGTAATGGGCCCACGACGTATTCCAGCTGCCTGGATATTGTGTATTGAAGGCAAATGTTAAACCAGGATTTAGATTCGCATTCTGTTCGTGTATCTGATGTTGGATATGGATATCAGAAGAGTGTAGGCTGTCCTGCATTGGAGGTGCAGAAGCAGGCTCACTTAACCAGCTCTGACTGTGTGTGTATTCTTGAGGCATGCAATGGAGAGGTTCTGAGGATGATGTTTGCAAGGAATTCTGAAGGTTATTGGCCAGCTCTATATATGCATCGTGAATCCCTAAGCCTGTTTATAAGCAGCCTTTGTTAGTAAGAACCTACATCAGTATAAGCACGACCACCCAGAAGAATATCTGTGCATCCACTCACCCTCATTTGTGTGTGCACTTGGCCTGGCCATTATGGGTATCGCTTCGGGCCGGTGAGGATTGAATGGAATATGGGAATGGCTAGGGGCCTCGTGTGGGTTGTTGAAAGAGACATTCGTGTCTGTTGGGTTTTGGCTCGTGTTTTTCCTTGCAGATTTTGAATGTGAGAAGCGAGACATACTATTACAAATATGAATGATTGCCCAATCTCAATATTATAAGGGATGAAATTTATAAGATTTACGAAGATGAAATCAAGATGTGCATCAAGGGAATTAAGTAGCAAAATAAGTAGTTCGGTCGATGCTGCGGGTCCGTTCTTTTATACTGATCAAGGCTCTAGGAGCGACAAACCTGTTATTGATGTATTTGGGTATTTGCAAAATACAATATCAAACGGGCCAAACCTTTCATGTCATTGAATTAAGCAATCTAACAAAGATATTATGATAAGTAATCATTAATGATCAGTCCTCCTGACCAAAAGTAGCATTACCAGTTCAGCCAATTCATGCTACAATGCCGAAAATCTCCTCAATGGTCGAACATATTGAGCAGGAATGGAAGCCTGATGGCTCTTATGGTCCTCTTGCAAACCGGAATGGATAATGGAGGTATGCCAAGCTCAACCAGGTATCACTTCAGTACAGAGCGTAGCCTTCCTAAATAGTTGGCCAGCATATATATTAAGAACCCTTCTCAAATCGATTACAATCGGAGACACTTGCAAGGCTTCTGTCCAAACAAGGAAATAATCATAATGGCAGGTACGTAGCTATAATCTAAAATTGAGACTTTCAGAGTCCCTGTCTCTAGCATAGCTCCGGATGATAATTTACACTCGATCAGACAGAACGGATTCTCAGCCATCTGATCAAGTTTCAATAGTGATTCATGGGAGCGCCGCCAATAGAGCTCCTCCTCATTGTTAGCTAATCTGGTTTCAAATGTGTTTTGTGTTGGTGTCAGTGTTAGGCGAGGGGAGGAGATAGCCCTGTGGACACCGACCCACACCCAGACTGAAGGCTGGCTAGGGTTAGGCTCAGTACTGATGATCGCGCTTCATTTTGTGTACATGCTCATTGCACTACAGTGAATACTTGGCAAATCCAGATCGCAGGTGGATTTATACTTATGGCGTGCGCTGTGCGAAGGTCTGGGCACAGTTTAGCCCGAGATTACAAGGTATTCTAAGTCAATCAGAGTGTATGTTTTTGGAAATGCGATCCGATCCGTTCCTGCTGATTTCTGACAATCGGTGAGTGTATGGGTTACCTCCTCATGAGCAAATGATGACACTCCTTGCCTCCAAGGCATGGGTTGTGATTTGACCAAGTCGGATGAAAGCATCGAACGATGGGGTGCACGGCTCATCGCCTTCGGTAGCCATACGGGAAACCTTAAGAGGGCCGCCCGACTGCCAACACCCCTTGGCCGTCTTTCCCGCCAAGCGTTAGCGCACCATGTGCGGCTGGTCGGACGGTAAGGGTGGGGGCAACGAATAGCCAGGATTCCTGTACTCTTACCATTGGCTCGGTTCGCATTGAGGAGCTTAACATAGTGTTTGATCAAGTGATATCGATTCTTGTCACAAAGCAGAAATCTCCATCTTTTTAGATGTATGTATCACATCAAACGGATCGTAGTTTATCTGATCATTCAGATTCCCATCATCTGTTTCAACCTGACTGCGTCAAACGAATTTTAACTTTGGAATAGGCACTGGATCCGGGGATATGAGCCCCGGCAAACCAACGGTTTTCCGCCATGGCACGCTGGCGCTGGGCTCTTGTTTTTCGGCATGATTGTAGGCACCCCCGCTGAATCTCGATCGAGATGATGGTTGACGTTAATACTAGAATCAATTCATTAGGTTGACTGCGGCTCCACTATTCGGCTCGTTTTAATTCATTATTGATGGTGATGAAGAGCATCAGCATTCCGAAGAGTCTGGTGTCATGTACAGTCCCAATTTGGAACTGAGAACGAGCTCGCTTTCCACCAAATGCTGAATTGGGCAGAAAAGAGACAAGCAGACTTTTTTGGAATCCGATATTATCCAGACGGTGACTCAATCGGCTCAGATTGTGTTGAAGTAGTACACAAGATCGTAAAGAAATTAGAGCCACAAGTACCGCAACACAGCCATGATTGTACCTCGCTATACACCATAGTGGTCCGACCAGCATGGTAGGATCCTTGATACTTCCAATACGATAGTCATCTATTTTGGTGGGAATTATGACACTTGAGTAACTTCGACCGTTCATTCCTAGCAACTTCACTGCTCCCAAAGTTGTTTACAAATGGACAGAATAGGCATTGCCCTCAGTGCACTACGTATGTAGGTGCCATGCTCTTCCGCTCATTGGGAATTTTCCGTGTAACACGTTATATATATGTGTACTAAACTGTACAAACATGTGCCAGAATGAGTAGGCTTCCAGTGTACTCTGGGCATGATCAAACCACGTAAATGGCCAAGACTAATACATATGTATGCGTGAAAGAAATGGATCTCGGTGTTTAGATAGGTCAGGCTCCTTTTCGCTTGATGATGAAGCGGCTGTTTAGGAATCATCTTGATTCTCCATCCCCATGCCTCCAAATCTACCAGAGAATCCCATGAATGTGCTTACAAATAACTGATATGTATCTTTACCGTCACTCTGCAGTATTACAAATGTATTGGACACATTACCTGTCGAACATAAAAGGACCACACTACCATAACCAGTGGAAACACCTCAGTTAGCACTACCGGCGAGCTAGCATTGGAAGTATCGTAACGGAAACTAAGGAATCAGATTGCTCCATGACTTGTACAACGGTGAAGGTGGCGTTCTTCATCTATCATTTTTCCTGTTTCAATTAATGAAAACCCTGTTATGTATACCTTTTATCCCTCGATATCTCCTTGCGGATCATGTTATCATCGGCTATACCAACAAATCTGTCTCTGGCTAAACTGAATCTCGCAGGCGGATAAACATTGTGAATAGAGACACAAGCCTCCACCAAAAAATCATACTGGAGCCAACCGATAATGCCTTTTGTACACATCGTTATCAAAATAGATCCATCGACCCTGTGATCAGCTGGAGCATACACGTTCTCCCAACATATGGAATATGCAACCGCTCACCTGGCACATGTACCATTGTCGTGATTAAAAGAACTTTCTCTTGGATTCATGACTCTTGCACCCTCGGATTGCCTACTGCCAACTATTCCACGCATATTGGCAACCACATCTCTCGAGGTGGCAGCGGTGAACGCTCAGCGATAATGCAGATGCGGGCAGCAATCTTGGTGGTTATCTCAACCCGTTTATTTTGAAAGGGCACTTCAATTCATTACACCCATGAAAGACAGTAAGATCAAGTGAGAGGGGACAGGTGGAGCCAAATCAAAACTGAATGCCAACTAATGCCTCAAGCGACTAAAACTCTGACCAGTTCCAGCGAAAGCTTTCTCAAGACTCGGAAGCTCTAGCATCTTCTTCGGAGGCCACATTTCTGGATCCGCCCGCATTGGAAGGTGGCAAATGTAGCTGTGGTTGTGGTTGTAGTTGTGTCGGGGACTTGAACTGCGTGGGTAAATAATACGGAGATCCATTCATGGGAGCATATGTTCTGATAGAAGGGTTGTACATCCATCGATTTGGTGATGTGTAAGGATATTGACTGGGATGAATGGTATTCCAGGGGGAAGCATTGATTGACAGATTTCTATCAACAAAGTTTGGTGGGTATGGCCCCGGGTATCTAGAGACTCTATTAGATGTGCTCTCTTCGCCCGCCACTGGGCCATTGTACCCATGGGCTTGTGGAGCCATAGAGCTCGGATTTAAGCTGGGATTTAGCTCGCTCGCTCTGGACGCAGGTTGGTAAACGTGCTTTGGATAGACCAAGGGGTTAGCGATGGCTGATGTGTAGGAAGACACTTGCTGAGTTTGGTCCCGTGAGCCATGTGCCTCCTCCACTCGTGCGGGCTGAGAGTCTGCCACTGGCCCTTGATCGTTAATGTCTTTTAGCTCCGGCTCCAACCCAGACAGTCCTCTCCTCATCCAGCGTAGGCTAATTTTGAGTTCGCACCGGCCAGGAAATTGTTTGATGAATGACAAAACGAGGAGCAGGCAGGCTACGGTCATACAATAAATCCCGGCAAACTGATGGAACAACGAATCTTTTGGATAAATTAAACAGCCCAGGCTAATAATGCTCTATGTTAGTGATGGTGTATGTGCGTCGCATCGAACATGGCCGTTTCTCACACTTGCTGGAGATCAGAAATACTTACTAAAAATAAGCGAATCCACGTCCCCGGTGGGAATAAATAAATTCACATTGTTGGATGACTTTCTTGAAGCATACGATTTCGGTTACAAACAGAAAGATTGCCAACAAACTATAAAGATTCACGAGGGTTAGCTTGTCCGCCGACTAGGAGTACATGCCGGGTTGAATTCATACCATATGTATACGTTTGAAATGATATATGCAAAATTCTTTGAACCTTCGATAATATTCAATATACCTGCCGTGAGGACCAGTACGAATAGCAAGAGGTTCAACAGATTCGTTACAAACGCGATGTTGGCACGGTTAAGAAATCTGCTCATCATGTATATTTTCAGGTTTGAGTGAGTGAGGGAACACCGAGAGAATCAAGAGGAATTTACAAGAGTTCGGAGGGAAGGGGATGGTAAAGGACAGAATACGAGTAGGATAATTAACAGGATAGGAGAGAATATAAACAAGCCACAGGAGTCAGGAAATAAGCAAACCGAAGTCTAGCGTACGTTGGTTGAAGCTGGAATAGACTGATTCAACCTCGCAATTCACACATACGCCAAAAGCCTGGGTAAAGTTTGGTAAGTTTCGAGCGAATATAATTCGTACACAAGTGGTGGCGGCGAAGTCAGAGCAAATACGAACGGAGAATTACACAAGGACAGCGTGAAATAGCTTATCGTCACAGATAGTCGTGACCAATCAATCGCGGACGGTGGACTTTTATTTGAAGAGATCGCGTTTTTTTCTCGGAATTTTGCAGTCAATTGGCCGGGTGACACGAAAGCCCATCTAAAACGCTTAATGAATTTTGGATCTCCTCCAATGTGAGTTAAATTTAACTCTGTCCTTTCCAATTTGTGAATTTCGGGACTCCACTGCCCCATCCTCGCATGACGTTTATTCACATGTGCATTATCGAAACATTACACTGGGTCATCGATGGATCATGGATTCCGGCGCTCTTCCAATTCTGATGATGGAACAATGACCTGGGGTTTCCTAACTTCAGCAAACATACAACTATCGTGAGATTGTGGTAGACCATTGGTTGGCGTGGACCTTAGACACTGGTAAATTGATGACGACACCATTACCTACCTCGCGTACGTGTAGCATACCTGGCGCTGTGATTTCCAGAGCACAGAGCGGTCCAGCCTCGATCGCTGATCTGACTGGCTAGGCTGGGTTTGCATGGTTGTTACAAAAGCCAAGCCAGGTGTTCAAATTCCAATTAAACACATCTGTGTGCCTCACGACCTACTCTAGCTACTAATTGGACTGCGGGTACACCGCTACTAGCATCTCCTCCACTAGTGCGCCAGAGCCAAGCTTTTGGCAATCGAGCATACGAAGAAAACACCCACGCCCCTGGCAATAGCCCATCTTTATTTGATAAACCAGGTTCTAAAAAGGGTTCAAAAGGGAACCCAAGGTACTGACATTGGCATCGTTAGCGCAAAAAAAGGAAGTTCATAGATGTGGAGTGGATGGTTTGCTGCACTCGAGAAAGCTTGAATTGATCTCTGTATTCAAGGAGGGTATAGTCCTATTGTGTCGGTTACACCATAGACAGCATGATTCCAGTGCCACCGGTCATTGAGCTTGAAGTTCTCTCCTGGCCTTTAAAGAAGCCAGTGGCTATAGTGTGGTAGTGTTCGATTAGAGACATGGAGGCGCATTATATGAGATCGGGAATACCGTAGAAAATAGCGGTGATTGTTAAGGTCAGCGCAGCGATGAACAGCACGGTGAAGCGGCTGACGAGGGAGACCCACATGATGATCGCAAAGCTTCAGATGGAGATTAGCAGCCATACTGGCGAGCTGGGTAGATATAGATGCTTAGTATATAGTAAATGCTTACACTGCGTATACTCCAGCACGAATGTGATTGCCGGAGAGTTTTTTGATAAATCCATCACTGGTTGGTAATGATTTGTGAGTGCCGAAAAAAGACGACTCTATTCTGAAGTACTTCAACTTACAAGCCGGGGCTGGTAGGGCAGCACTTTGAATAGTAAACATTAAGAAGGCAGCTAGGTATGGGATTCGCTGTAGCATGTTAACATACCTTGGTTAAGAAGGAGATTTCCATGAAGATGATGAGTACTGCGAAGATGCTTCAAAATCGAGAGTGGTCAGCTTGGCATCAGGAAAGAAACTTTAGCACCCTCTAACTTACAATCCAAGAATTGAGAAGATGGGCACGGTTAAGAGCTCGATGATTCCAAAGATTATCAGCACTAAAGTAAAATTTGCATCGTAATGCTAGTGTTAGACAAGGGGAATAAAGAAAGGGCGGGCTCAGTTCCTACAGATTGCGGACAAAAGTCCCACCCTAAAACAAAATCAGGCGTTAGTTGAACGACCGGGCTGGCTGGCACAGTTACAGTTGTTCAAGACTACCATTGCGCGTATATTGAGAATTTCCCAGACTTTAGCTCCGATGTAAAACTCATTATTGACCCAAGAAGTACAGGTTTAGACCAACGAGCAGTGTCAAAGCAACAGGTGGGCCTCTAGGTCGCTGATATGTGAGAACAATTCACCCCTCCACCGGAGCCAATAAAAAGAGGCTGGATGATGGTTGGTTTGAATTAGGCAAGTTCGTAAATATTTGGGATTGGAAATTGCTAGATTGGGTAACCACGGCCACAGCTGTCTATTGGTTTAAGGTTTTACACCAAAGCATGCCAGGGATTTGATTCGGCACACAGTTTGAATCTATGGTTCTGAGTTGCCATTTTAAAATTAGCCTTTATTCTACATCCATACGCCAGCTACTGCTACGAATAGGGAGCGAGACATATGAGCGCTTTGCCAATTGCCAAAATCCGTAAAGACAGCTGAACCATCCAATCTTCACGGTACGGATGGAGGCATTTCAATTGCTGTACGTTTACGGTCACTTTCCGTATATGTGAAGGAGTATGGGTTTGGTGTATGTACGTGGTCGCCCCAACCATTTGAGATTTAAAAATAGTTTTCATCGGTATTGGATTCCCATTTATTCATTATGGTTATTGTAACATTGATGTAAGATGGAAAGTTCTTATGTTTCATCAGTGAGTTTCTTGATGCCAGACTGAATGGCTCGCGCATAATCCCAGCTGCGTAGATAGTTATTGGGCATTGTTGTATGGTTGTTACTACCGGTGTTTCTATTGGCCGTGGCAATCAGAAAGTTCGAGCAAGCAAGAATCATCTGCTTGGCGCACATTTCTACAGGGAACCTTCCTGTACCCGTTCCAAACCCCGAACAGAGAACAGTTTCAATCCTATCGAGTGTATTATGCCGATTATGGTTTCTGACGGCATTCAAGAATGCCCAAGTACATTTGTAGACTATGTCTTCCTTAGGGCTAAGCGTTGTAGGTATACGCATGCTAGGCGTGTGAGCTATATACTTGGGCAAGTCTTCTTTTCCATCTCTTAAGCTGTCAACGTTGACCAGCAAGGTCGTATTGACATTTTGCTCACCGCACCATTCTTCATCAATGCTATTTTGGATTACGGGGATAAGCTTTTGAGGCCCACCAAACAGTTTGCTAATGTACCAGTCTGCACCACCATCCATCAAGCCAAAGCTATTTGCTGGCGAAACAATGCAATCCACCTTGGTATTGCTGACTACGTCTTTAAAAGCTGCTTGCTGAACTTCAACCCTGAATGACGTATTGTGTGGGTTGTGAATCAGTCGCTGAATTTCCTTTGACCAAGCATCACATAAGCTGGCGTTGAAATCGCACAGGAGGAGTTTGAAAGAGTGTGGTGGTTTGGGTGGCATACCTATGGTTTTGCTCAACAGATGAATGACGCATGTAAATTGTGATGACTGTTGCACGTGCAATTTTTCGAGAGAAATTATTGTTATATTCAAAGGAAAGTGACCACTCAAATTCTGCAAAATCACACAGCATTTCCCAGCCACACTCCACTGATATTGGCATCCCTCTGTTCATTGAAGTTTATGCCTCAAAGAGTGCATCGATCTTCCAAAGAAAAGCGATGTAGGTCGCATTTTGAAATATCCAAACCGCCATTTCTAAACCGATGGGTAATGCTAATGGGATAGATTGTCAACTGGCATGATTGGATTTGTACACTATTCGTTTACATATCTACTTCTGGAAACAGTGAGAAGGTACAGTTAAAGGGCGACATAAGGTAGAGCAGTGTTGAGGGATGCTTAGACAGGAAGAGTTTAAATTATTACAGTTAAGTTTGGAAGTTTGCGATCACTCTCGAAGTAGGGCGATATTCTTCTGGAAAGAAATAAAGTTGCCAAACACTGAAGGCATATTTGCCTGACTCACCTCTCCTTGGGTCGGAATATTCGTTGACAGTTAAGGCATTTGGAATATCCTGGAGTGCTAGCTTCGCTCTCTCCTGTTGCTCACCTGACGGCAACGTCTGAGGGTCCTGGGCCTCCCATAAGCCAATTTTGAAATTTCTTTCGATGTTTGCAAGTCTTACACCACACTCTTCACGCATTGCTTTGAGTATCTGCTGATAGTATTCTTTCGAAAGCTGGTGTTGCTTTTCCAAGATATTTGCTTGCTCCAAGGTTACTGACATTGATGTCCGATCTTTGGCGGATTTGCACATGGTGAAGCGCATTGAACAACGGGGTAACGTAAAATAGGCAGTGATTTGGGGCCTAGAGGTGTGTGCGCTGCTGGTGCACGGATCAGGCCCTGGTAGAGATTGCGAAGAAGCGTCAGGTTGAGGATATGAGCCGATAAGTGAAGTGAGTTCTGAGGCAGTTTGTAAAATGGTTGGGGAGGCATTGGGTCGAAGCCTCCAAGATTTTCCTGTGGTACGGTTTCCGTTGCCTATTTCTTCTTTTAACTTCACCATCATTTGATCGGCCTTCGACCAGTAACCAAGATAGCTATCCGAGGTGGACTTTGCTTGCCACCAATGCTTGTACTTCATCAGGTAGAGGTGATATCTTTCGTAGTTTTCCCTGTTGATTTTGTTTTGGAATTTGAAGCTCCCCATCATGCTAGCCAAGGCCTGTTGTTGGTTGATGCCCTGGGTGAAAAGCATCGGCTTCACAGAGATCTGAGTCCCATTTTGCAGCGGGGAATTCATCTTTGCAAAATAGATCTCGGGGATTCCGATCGATATGACAATA
This sequence comes from Basidiobolus meristosporus CBS 931.73, assembly GCA_002104905.1. Classification (NCBI taxonomy): domain Eukaryota; kingdom Fungi; phylum Basidiobolomycota; class Basidiobolomycetes; order Basidiobolales; family Basidiobolaceae; genus Basidiobolus; species Basidiobolus meristosporus. The sequence continues at coordinate 233,083 of MCFE01000012.1, read as the reverse complement.
GACCCATGGTGGCCAAGGATATCTAGTGATTGGTCGATTTTGAAGTCTTCTGGTATAGCGTGGAAGCCGATCTTTACAGAGCGCTCAACTTCACATAGTGCTTGGTAAGTATCGTGTAGCATGGTGTTCTCTTGACCGTGAACACTCAGGAGGCTTTCGAACTGGCACAGAAATCCCACTTGCTCTAACCGCTCCCAGAACAACGACCAAAGGAACTGGTGTCTCTCGGATTTGTATGGGTTCAATGTTTCCAAGCACTCGTCTACCATGCAGACAAAGCCGGTGGCGATTGCCGTGATTGCTTGTGAGAATGTGACATCATCTCGTTTTCTTTGCGTTACATTTCGAGTGTGCTTCTTGTCTATGGAGAGCATAAAGAAGTCGATGAGCGAGAGAAGCCGCACCTTGATATGCAGATTGGATGCCTGGATCTGGTCCAGACATTCTTGCAGCAGCACACGCACGGTGAGCGGGTTTTTCTGAGATTCGTCTAGTGAACAGATCAACTCGTGTAGACTAGACAAGCTCTCTTCATTCAGCTGATAGCTAATCAGATCAACCTCTTCACATACGGATGCGATAGTGGGATCCTTGATAACGACCCCCTCTTGGAACATGGTGGTGTCAAGGAAGTTCACGGTATATTTGCGCGTCTCGTTTGCCAGGAATTTCAATTCGCTCAACTGCTTCTTGAGCTCGGGATTGTTTATGGTATCACGTTGGATGTTCTCCATGATCGTCAGGACGCACCGCCTTATAGCGTCGGTTAGGCTCTGTACGTCCGACTTGAAATTCTGAACGGTGTGATCTACATATCCAGTAAAGTAGGAGGGCTGGTGAACATTCGTTTCGGGTCTTTCGGTTTTGTGTTGGCGATCGAAGGCATGGGCACTCAAAGCGCCGCACGTCACAATCGAATAGTTCGAGACTAAAATCATCGCGAAAGGTTAGCTTCCTCTTTGGGAGGGGTTGGGGGTCATTAGCCTCTCTTACTTTTGACTTGCTCGATCTCCTCTACCCTCATCTTCTGTATGCAGCAGTTTAGCGGCAACCACTGCAGCTCTTCGTTCCTCTTTTCAGGGCTCCTACGGAAGTCACCTTCTCCAGAGGTGATCTTGTGCTGCAGCTTGTAGTTTAGCTCATGGAATATATCCGCGTAGTATTCTAGGAGATCCCGGTGACGGTCTATTTGAACGGATTTCAAGTCCTCCATGAGCGAGAGAAACTGGTTGTTTAGATCCGTGTTGTCTATGTAGGAGAAATCAAGGGATTCCAATTCTTGGATAATATCTCTCTCCTCATTAATGAAGAGTCCCAACAGCTTACATGGCAACGAAGATGCAAACGGCGACTCGGATAGCGTTTCGTGAACTCTCAGGCGGGTCTGCAGATTGCTTACCAGTTGGTAGGTTTGCTGTATGGAGGGTGAGAATACTTTCAGCAAGGGCAGTCCTTCGGATCTGGGTACGCGCAGAATCTGAAAAATAATCATTAAAGCGGTTAGTTTCTCGCATAGTCAACAATCGTATGGAAGTGAAACCGATGCGACACGTACGTTACCCATAAAGATCGATACGGATCCCAGCTTCTTATCTATCAGAAGCTGTTCGGAGGCTTTATGCTTCAAGTCTAAAGTTAAAGTGCCGGGCTCCCCATTCTCGCAGCAGAGTAGCAATTGTTCTCTATGGCATTCAGCGAATCCTATGACTTCCGATTTCTTACTCATGTTGGTTTGTACTGAAAATCTATAGTGGGCATCTGGCGAGGCCTCTTCTGCCTCAAAGGGCACAGTCACCACAAATATCGACCGATTCTCCTAGTAGGGTGCAAGGAGGGTGAATGAAGGGTCACCATCAAAGATCACTAGGAAACCGAGCACTGGGAAAGCGTAGCCTTACCTTGCTGTTTGTGAACTCCGTGCGCGCTATCAGTGACCAATCGGCTTCGGGGGATTCCTTACTGTATACAGCAAGGACATGCTCTCTGCTTGCACGAGTCACATCTGACCACAAGATCTGGAACGACATTTCATAGATAGTCCCATCCATGATGCTAGTAGCGAACCCCTCTCTCAGAACTGGCATTATACTATCAATCTCCGGATTGTTCAAGCTCTGAGTGTCCGTATATCGACGTCTCAATTTCAGTTCGGTTGGTCGTAAGTCGATGATTGAGTCAAAAGAATCACTGTCCTGAGCGGGCACTCCTTCCTCAAGATCGTGTGAAAACGAGGAATAGGTCACCTCTATCGGCTGATAGGACATTTTTAGAGAAGTATTTTAATACACTCCGGTGAACAGAAGCTGAGTTATCAAACCAAGTCACGATATTAATGAAATATATTGGTGCTATTGAAGGAAGGCGATACGAGTATGATTAAAATCCTGGACCGAGTGAAGGTTGATTTGAGGGGAAGTTCAAATTCCGTGTGACATGATAAAGTATGGTTTCGCAGCAGAAATTTTGGCTTTCATATTACTTCTTTCAGCTATCACTTGATTACCATTCTGATGGGTGTCCACACGAATTGGATTCGGGAATTCATCGGAAGCCCCGTATATTGAAATTGATTTAATAAAGTTAGGCAGATACATGGATAGACTGATTAGACATGTTACAATATTTGAGCGGTGGAATTTTGATGCTTCTTTAATAATTAATGAGCTAATTGTTACATTCTCCAATATGAATGGCATTAATTTGGGCTTGAAGCTTCTCCATAGCATCCCCTGTATCAGCTCTGCTATATGTAGTCTTGACCTCGGAGTTGGGCTCCAGCCCCGTACCTTCACCTGATTCCTGCTCGGAACTCTCTGATGCCTGGAGCTTTTGAATGAGTAGGCTAAGCAGCTTGGAGTGGTACTTTCGCTCATCAAGAGTGGATCTATAGGGCTGAGCCACACCCCGGCGCTCTGAGATTGCCGTACCCTTGTTGGTGGAAGCGACTGAGCCGGCAGAGAGTCTCCGTCTCATTCTTGGATCCTCAGAGCTGACCTTGAGGTTAGCACTTCCATTTACTGTCCTGTTGGGGGAGACCGATCGAGCACGAATAGCAACATGAGTTGAGCGTGAGGAGCGCTCGCTATCGGATGATGGCGAAGTGGGCTTGGAGACCGTAATGGTCACGTTCTCACTAGTCTTGTTAAGCGCCGTATGGGCAGTTTCAATGGAGGGTTGAAGGCGAGCAATATCAGAAGCACGGCGTCTATGGTCGGTAATCTGTCGTTGAGGTCCCATAGAGGTATACAGAGGGTGCGAAAGCCCTGGTCCTCTGAACAGGGGCGAATCGTCCATACGACCGGCGTTACTCTTCTTTGGACTGGGGGCAATGATGACGTTGTTGTTGTGAGAGGCGCCGTGCAGAGGGATATTATATGCAACACTTGTTGGGTCAATAGAGCTAAAGCTATTGCTTGAAGAGGGCGACGGGCTCGCGGAGTGTAATGTGTTGAGGTCATTATTGGTGAGTGTATTTGTGTTGGTGTCAATCTCCAGGTATGGTTGTTGCCCATCAAGATATGATCCTGTAGGGTCCGTGGGAAACTTGAACGTGAAGTCCACATCGCTGGGCGCCATTGCACTGTAATTTCCGCTGAAATCTGTGTTCGAGCTGAGCGTGTTTTCTGGGAACGCAGGCACATATTCGCTGGTGCAACTGGACACGTAGGGATCAAGGCTATGATTTACGCCGTCGATGCCATATGAAAGCTCAGTAGATGACTCGGATAGGGGGACTTGCAAAGTTCCTGGATCATTGACATTGATACCACAACCACCTTGAAGGCTAGCGCTTGATGGAGGTGAATAGTTGGTCAAGTCGTTGTTGATCGAGCTGTCTATCTGGAGCTTCAGTGATTCCATGAAATTCAAATAGGCTGAGCGATCCTGATCTGACATGGAGTTGGGAATTTGCTGCACCCCATCATCAAATACGTATTTTCCCACAACATTCAGCACGTTGGCCATGTCTAAGTAGGTTGAAATGGTCAATTCTGGCTTCTTGGAGAATCACGGGATACACACTTACCGAGGTTATACTCTATCGGCAATTTCTGCTTCTTCACATCCTGAAAGAAGTCTTGTACTCCATAGCTGTGTGATCGCTTCTTGGTAGTATCATTCGTCAGAAATTCGGGATCAAATGAAAAACCACTATAGGTGTACTGGTCGGGATATCGAGACACAGGCTTCTGCTGCAAATCAAACGTATTATATTCGTGACTGGATTTCATAAATCCCGGGTCAAGATGGTCAGAAACATCGGAATAAGGAGAAGAGCCTAGATGATGTATTGAAAAAAGCATTAGTAGCCGGACATGAAGAATACGAACTCAAGATCCTAGGTGAGCTAGCCACGCTAGCCTGCACCAGAAACCTCTCCGTTCGCTATTCAACGAAACATACCAAAAGGAAACGAAGTCCGCCCTATCGAGGGATTCAGCGACGACAAGGAGCAGGATCTGTTATGTCTCCCAGTAGTTTGCGGTAGCTGCAACGATTGCCGACGGTGTGCTTGTTCATGGATTTTTTCATGTTTTCTTTGATCTTGTGGACGTTTAAAGGGTTTGCGACAATACTTTGAAGAGGGTTAGCGCAAAGGTAATCGAGACAAATATCGTATTTTGACACAAACTTTGCATGGATATGGCTTTAAGGGCACGTGGACGCGCAAATGCGACGTTATATGATCTCTCTTGACAGTCGATACTTTACAGCCTCCCCAATGGCAAGTAAGGCAAAGGTTATTTGTAGATTTACGGCCAACGTGATCGTCAGTTAAGTGAGAATATAGTGCTTCGGGGTCGGTAAATACTAAACCACACTCGTCCCAAAGACAAGTATAGATTCCGATGAAATACTCCATATATTCAAATATATAGTACTATCGAAAAAGATTCTCAAGTTAATGTCAATATGCCAGCTGACAGTACAACTATATATTAGGTGGCAGGTAGAGGTGGAGTAAGCACAATGAAGGTTCGAAGGCGCAAGGGAATTAGTTTGTTTCCGGAATGGAATATGGTAAGCTAAGGTTCAAAAGCGAATGGAAAAGTTAGAAAGATAAATAGATGCCTTTCTCCGAACCTCATGATATATCAGCGGTGGCCAAATGGTGACTATAAAGCTTGGCTTGCGTCGCAACATAAACTAGGATTAGAAATTACTGTGAATGGAGAAAAGGCTTGGCAGTTGGTAAATTGGATGTTCTGAAGTTCAATGATTGGAAGTAAACTCCCTGATTTCCTTAATAGTTGATATTATGTAAATGCAAGTATGGGATTTGGGAGCAATGGAAACAACATCCTATGTTCTATCCGAGCTCCATGGATGAAACACACGGGAGAGCAACATGGAAAGGAATCTTTTTTGCATTAGAGAGCCACACAGATATAGGTGAGCAGTCTCATAGGTTGCGGATCAAATCGTGACTGGCGCATAGCCAGATAGGATCCACTAAAATCAAATAAGCATGAATCCCTACGTTTTACTTGAAACCGGGACATCCTCAAATGATATAATCTTGTCCACATAACGCACAGCTGATCAACTCATCTTGTACCAAGCAACCTAGATTATTCCATTTCTGTATTTGGTCCAAGTAGAATTCACGAATTAATGTTTACCCGTTTCTAGTGTGACGGCAACAGGTAGCAGAAGCTACATCTATATAACCCATTGCCGATTAGCACGTTCACGTATTCTGAAGGCTGATAATTTGTGAGAAGCGATTTTGCATGGGGCTACATTTCCACCCACCAAGCATCTGTAATCAGATCTGTAATTCAAGCAAGTTATACATCCCCATGGCTTTCTTGCAGCCACATGTCTGGTTACGTTAGTCCCGTTCCGGTATACTTCACATTAGACAGGAGAGTGCTTATATGACTAGCACCTGTGTCAATACAATGTATTTATGAGTGATCAGTTTTTGCTTTGGAAGCATACCTGCTTAGTTTAACATGAATGATCAAATGACCATCTAAACAAATTAGGTGTTTCGAGGAAAAGATGAATTTCAAGGCAACATTTCTTGTTTAACTTTCCCCAATATTTCCGGTGGATCAGTTTAATAAAGAGACCCTATAGAATTTTTAGTCTAGCTTGTGGACATTGGTCAGGTTTTCTTATCGTTAACTGAGAATCTACTGGCCAGCGATTTTCGGAAAGTTGGAGTCTATGCCTGCTTTCGGTACATTTGGTAGACTTTGCCAGAATTCTAGTATGTTTAGATGCATGGTGATTTATGGTATTGAGTAATCCTCTGCTATCCATAGGACGAGTTCCAGACATTCTTAGAAATCCATCATCAAATTCAATATGATTTACTATCTTTTGCTGTTGTCTCAGCAGAGGCTTGTGCATCCTCTGCGGGATGATGTACTATCTTTGCATCGTAATAATGGCGCATAATAGGGTTCCTGGTTGAACTTCAGATTCTCAAACCTGGCTAATGAACAAAAAAGCCTAGTCACTGACGAATTTGTAGCATAGAGTTGGTAACCCCTAGCTTGCACAAATATTGTTTAACTTATCAGTAGATTGATGCTTGACCAATTCGCCCACAAATCTGCGTATTGATCTACCAAACTGCTTATCTTTTCTTAATGTTAACAGGGGCATCGCATGGTAGTGAATCAAGAGCTGCCTAAATTCTTTCTCCATCATTCTAAGCGGGCTATAATTAGGTGACGGGCAGCCAATAAAACACCGCTGCAAATGTGGATTGTTCTAGATAGTTAGCATCAGCCAATAAACGAGATAAGATGGCCCGACTAACTTGAAATGGATCTTCATGTGCTTAGTTTGAAACCCATGAGGTGATGGCCTTGAGTTATTGGATAAATACAAACATACAAAACTAATGGTAGCCAACTTAGGTAATATCTCCATGTGATTCGTATAAAAAGTCGTCAAAGCAACCCATGAATGCTGTTTTATACTTGCTTGGCACACATTGTAGACAACATATTCGTTTCTCTGGACAATTTCTTGGAGAAAAGGCCTTTTCGACTCTTTTTTCCTTGGCATTATTGTGGTAGCGTGTAAGGAGAGGATCCAGAACCTACTATAGAGTAGAGTATGTATTATTCCCAACAAAATTATAATGGCGGCGGGCCTCCATACTGCCCACCATCACAGCAATACAACCAACCACCCCCACCGCAGCCTGGTTATAATGGATACCCACCGCCGCCGCCACCACCACCGCGAAGTCAATCCAACTACAACGATTGTCCTCCTCCTCCCCCACCACCACCTCGAAGTCAATCTAATTACAACCAGTATCCCCCACCACCACCACCTCGAAGTCAATCCAACTACAACGATTGCCCGCCACCACCACCCCCTCAAAACCAATCCAATTACAACCAGTATCCCCCACCACCACCCCCTCAAAGTCAATCCAATTACATGCAATACCCCCCACCACCGCCCACTCAAAGCCAATCCAACTATAATGGATATCCCCCACCACCACCTCGAAACCAATCCAATTATAACGAATATCCCCCACCGCCACCACCTCAATCTCACTCGAATTACAACGGATATCCTCCACTATCGTCGGGATGCTCTACCTATAGCAACTACGCTCCCCCAAATACGCATTACAACGTGCCACCGAGAATATCGGTTTCTTCAGAGGAGCCGCCACCGCCACCATACACTCCACCTCCAAATGTATATGACGCTCCATTGCAGCCAGGTCCAAAGATTTCGTACGGCCCACCACTGCAACAGAATGCTGGCAATCTTTATGGACCGCCACCGATTAATTCGTACAATATGCCAGTTCCGCCAAGCGCTGCTCCCGGCGGTTACCAAAATGGAGTACGCCCGACTTTCAATTTTCACCCTATGATATCTCAATGCTCAGGAAATAGAAAGGCCTTATTAATTGGAATCAACTATATCGGCACAAGCGCTCAACTCAGAGGTAGGCATGCATCGCGGGCTGGATACAACTTCAATGTGACTGATTAGGTTCTATTTCCATTAGGCTGCATAAATGATGTGCACAATATGAAAAGATTCCTCATGGAGCATTACGGCTTTAGATCCCAGGATATGGTGATTCTAACGGACGATCAACGTGATCCAAGGTTCCAGCCAACCAGAGCAAATATTATTAATGGGATGAACTGGCTTGTGAATGGTGCCCAGCCTAACGACGCATATTTTCTACATTACTCTGGGCATGGGGGGCAGGTAAGATATCAAGCACCACCTCAAGTAGAGTGTGTTGATGTGTCAACTCAATGGATTTCCAACAGACAGAGGATCTTGATGGCGACGAGTTAGACGGGACGGACGAAACGATTTTGCCAGTGGATTACAAGCAAGCAGGGGAGATTGTGGATGACGTATGTGAAGTGATTGCACTTGATTAGATATGCTGTTCCCTGTTTACTCACCGAAGATTGTATCACAAAGGAAATCAATGCAATTCTTGTACGCCGCCTTCCCCCTGGTGTACGTTTGACTGCAGTGTTTGATTCTTGTCATTCTGGAACTGTTATGGACCTCCCATATGTGTATAGTAGCCACGGGAAACTCAAGGAAATGAATCCAATGGCACTGGCAGGTCATTCACTTCAACGGGCCATGCTGGATCCTGCCTCTGCCATGTCACCCATCGCAGTGGTCTCTTTGCTAGGAAACATGCTAGATGCCAAAGGCAAGGAGAGGCGAAACCAAGAAGCAAAATCATCGGTGGCAGATGTGATCATGTTTAGTGGGTTAGTAAGCCTATATGTGTGTATTGCGTATCGGACCATTCCACTCAAACTTGTTATTCAAGATGTAAGGATTATCAAACCTCAGCGGATACATCTCAGGAAGGCTTTGGAAATACGGGGGCCATGTCCTATGCGTTCATTACTGCGCTGAGTCGCACCAAGAACCTAACCTATTTGCAGTTACTGCAGACTCTACGCCAAATCATGGTTGACAAAGGATACACACAACAACCGTCCATGTCTTCAGGACGTCCTATAGATGTTAATGCTATGTTCGTAATGTGATCTATATGTAGAGAATAAACATATGGCAGCAGATGCGACCAATATGAATATATAAACTTCAACGGGGGTAACTTCATCAGGTAGAACCTCAAGCGACAATGATGCCACAAAAGATTCAGGCTGCTCTTCCGTATTCTTTGGAAAAGACAAACCACCCAAACCACCCAAACCGCTTAGCATCTGAGTACTCAAAAAAGTTGACGTGTGGCTAGTTGTAGAGTGGTTGGGTGTCGCAGTGATCAGAACTCATACAGCAAATTAGTTGAACTAACTGCACGGTTTTGTAGATTGATCTAGGTGGCTTACTTCGATGATTACCTAACAAATGACATCTCCGATAGGTCATTGTATAAGATAGCTATGGTCCATGTACTTTTGAGTGGAAAAGGGTATGTGTGAAGGTTGTGTGATTGATTCACAGGTTTAGTTCGGCAAATATTCACACGGTCAATGATTGTGGAATCCAGTGATTTGATACTCCAAAGATAATCATATTTGTTTGGGATCTATTCCCAGTCACTTTTGCTTTAAATCGGAGCAAGGTCTGCTGATGCCAAATCGGAAGCAGGATAATTCGTTGTATTTGATATTGGCGGTAAATAACCATCTCCGTTAACCAGATTTATAAAGTAATCAGTCATCAATCATTACTTCTTGCTGCTTCACGTTTCTCAGACCGTCTTTCTGTTTACCACTCCCCCAAAATCATCGTTGCTTTCGCACATGCCCACAAGAGTTGTTCAGCGTGGCTTCCCTCTGCCCAACAAGCTTCACTGGTGAGTCGTATATTGATAGCTCCGTAGAACAGCCGTCTGAACCCATTTTTTAGTCGTAGAGCTCCTTGGGGCAATTCTCCCTTTTCTAGCACTACGTCAATTTGGCAAAGGCCGCGTAAGATTATCCTCCTACGACACGGCGAATCAGTAGCCAATTTAGATAAATCCATTCATCGAGTGGTTCCGGACCACAAGATACGGCTAACCAAGAAAGGTGTCGAGCAAGCCCGAGAAGCTGGCAAGAGGCTACAACAGGAGATTCTGCCGACCGATAAACTGCAGTTCTACGTTTCCCCTTATCTAAGGACTCGACAAACGTTTAAGGAGCTTTCAAGCACGTTGAGCACCAAGGAATATATTGTGTATGAGGAGCCAAGGTTGCGTGAGCAAGGAAAGTAGCTTTATCCGTATCTCCCACGCCCCTCTTATTATTTACCTCCGCAATTAGATTGGGGAAACTTCCAGGCCCCTCCAGAAATTATGAAGAAGATATGTGAGGAGCGGGAGAAATATGGCCACTTGTAAATATCGACTTGCTATGATTTTCATTACGCTGCTTTGTCTAATTATGGAATAGTTATTATCGAATCCCAAATGGTGAATCCGGAGCGGATGTATATGACCGTTTGAGTACCTTCATTGAAAGTCTGCACCGAGCTTTTGACAAACCCGATTTCCCCTCTGTGCTGGTGTTGGTCACACACGGTTTAATGGCTAGGCTGTTTGTCATGCGGTGGTTCCGCACTTCAGTGGAGGAGTTTGAAAGTCAAGATAATCTTCGCCACTGCGAGTTTATTGTCATGGAAAAAACCCCCGACGAAAGATACAAGCTCAATGCCACATTAAGGAAGTGGAAGGAGCCGGATGTGTATGAGGAACTCATGGTTCGAACTGATGCGGCCGCTCAAGAGGTCGAGAATCTACCACCGAAACTGAATGAAAACTCCGCTTGAAAGCCGTCATCCTTGTATATCTTTTATATTGGAAACTTATTACTTTGCCCTCAATACACTATTAATTCCCTATTTGAGCTAACCGGTCAGCCTGTATCAATACCTATTTTAAAGGAAGTTCCGCTTTGTCATCTTACACCATCACCTTATGTATCTTGTGTCCTTTCAGAATGCCCACCGGGGTCCCCTAGATATCCCAACAAGACTTTGGTGGAGTTGAAGTGAGATGGGAATAAAGCACGTGAACGACATTACGGCCACTCGTCAATAATTCCACCGCCTTTGATTTACGCCAGGCTCCAGCATTTCGTGCTTAGATTGGATGGCTTATACATGCTCTGCATGCTCATTATCCAAAACGTACCGTGGCCATCCTTGGCTCTGAAGTAATTAATGTCGAACACCTATAAAGTATTCAGGAGTTCGGAAGAATTGCTGGGTCAAACTGATCATGTGGGTTTGTGAATCGGAGTTTCATACTGACGAACAACTCACGTTTTGGAAGCGGATTTCACGGTGTAGCGAGAGGGTTGATTTGGATTTCATGGAGGTAAACATTACACATGCGTGTTACTACCCATCAGGGCTTTTATACGCTTGTAAAGTTGCAAGTCATTCTCGACCATCCTCGAACGGACACTCATGTATGTGTAAGATACACCAAATCTAGCGTGAACTCTCGGAAACTTCAAAATTGAATTTGAATTGGATTTGTCGAAGGCATTTGTATTACAATACGATGATGGTATTCCGCCCCATATCCAGACATGAGTGTGATATGATGCTTAAATATGGCCCCTAATTCTCACTTGGAAATGTTATAAGCCTGATCCTTCTGTAAATTTCGTTCCAAGAGCGTCTGTGCAAAGTTTGGGGTCTCTGGACAACCATGAGAAATAACACATTCTGTGTACCTGATAATACTGTGAGGGTTTCTTGATATTTGCTTTGCCAAGACCATGTAAAGTTATAAATACGACCCATATGAAAAATCTCAAACTTGGAATTTATCTGCTTTTCAGCTGGTACTCAGCTGGTATTCTAATGGTATTTTGCTGGTATTCAGCTGGTGTTTTTCCTTCAAATTTTTAGTAGCAATTTTTGGTGAAAGTAGTGAGCAGCTGATTACCGAATTTGGTATGGATGCTACTTGGCTTAGTCTCCTCCTGGAAAATATGTCTGCTTGTCTGCCCAACAGCTAGTAACTGAGATACCGAGAGTTGTCAGTTTTGAGAAACTTGGAACTCAGCTGATATTATGATGGTATTCTGCTGACCATTTCTTGATTTTTTTTCTTAGGGGACTTTTACATTCATTAAATTCTAAAGTGAAACCACATGATCTACTTGTTCTCACATTCACTTTCAATGTATCCATAACTCTAACAACGCAATACTCATGAAGCTCCTACTTGGCGGAGTCTTGTACTTGATGAGTTCAAGTAGGATTTCGGCTAGTATTCATATGGTATTCTCATGATATCCATCAGAAACTTCTAATAGTGGTTGCTGGAAGCATTGTTAGTTATAGAGATTTATCTGCCGCCTAAACCATTCATTTTTCACCAGATTCTATTTAGCTTTTTGATAAATCATGAGTTATCTTTCTTGGGATTTGGCACGTAGGATATCAGTTAATTCTTATAATTGGTGAAGGCCTGGAAGTTATCCAGATCTTTCAAACTCGTTCAAAAGCTCCCAAACCCTCCACACCACTTCTTAGGACCTTTTTCGAAACATCTCTATCATTAGCTTTACAAAGTTCTTCTAGTAGTATCAATTATTTATTTGAACTCAATAAGTTGATATCATGCATTTCTTCAAGTCCTCCAAATCACTTCCAATACTCCCTAGAGTCTTGCAACATTGTTAGCCTTTAGCCTAGGCCAAGTACAAATTCTACTTAGTTCGTGCAAGCTCTCAAGCCCATTGGTCACTTTGTAAACCATATCCACTCACCAACTTAAGGAGCAACTGTCTGTAAGAAAAATGATTGGGCTTTTTTTGTTGGTCCGTACCTGCATCCAACTCTTTTCCTACCCCGAAAAACAATGGTTTGCTTGCGTGACTACTAGTCAACTGATGTATATGGCTGGGGCTACTAGGAATCGTATATGAACACCATCCCCACCAATCCTTCATGTCATGATTATCGACCATAAGCATCATCCTCATCTCTCCATCATCTTCCACAACATATCCTTACATTTAGTTTCGCAAAGTTTTACCAAAAATATCGCTGTCTTCTGAGCACGCCAGGTTTACTACTTTAATTCTATTTCTGAGAATCATCACTTTTGACTATCACGGGGCTACGATCTAGTTTCGAAGAAATTGGCCGATCATATAGAGCACAAGTAATGATCAGGTTTTCCCTTAAAAATCTTAGCGATGCTAGTCTACGTTCCTTCAAAAGTTGATCATAGAAAAGTACAGAATTATATCTTAGAAAATCTCCAGCCAAAGGCAATAAGGGTAGGAGCGAAGTATATATAGAATACACTTACGGAACTGAATTAGCTTCGCCTAGCACAGTAAGGGAATCAAAATCGAGTTTGTTATCTAGGCTATTTAAGTGGTGAAGTTTCACATGGCACAATAGTGATGAAATACTGCTCCATGATAGACCCGCATAGAGTCTGGAAGGCCTTTCTGTGAACACAACTGCATTACTACTAGATGGCATACCGATTTCTTTAGAGCGACAAGGATTATGAACATATAGGCGTCCGATTGCAGGCTATATGGAGGCACGCAATAATGCAGGGCCGGCCGTTACTCTCGCCGCTATTCGTTGAATCCAAAATTGTGCCTTAGAGAGCTGGCCCATACTGTTACACATCTCATGATCACCTGCATGCCAAATTGAACCAAAGAGTAACAGAATGTGACTCCGCCAAGCAAGCCTTGCTTCATGGGCCCTACACACTAAACCGACTTTGTTGTTCGATTGCCTACATTTTTTAGATTTAGAACCACGGATGACTAACACCCTTAAAGTTTAAGGTAAGAATACGAATCGTATAATCGGATCACTTTTGGAATGCCGCAGTGTATTTGATAATCAGCTCTTAGCCCTTGTATACGCACTTCGTCAGTTATCTCGGTATCGACAAATCCTCGAGGATAGGACTGGGCGCCTCTCCAAAGGAGGTGCAGTGGTCCAAATTCGATTCCTTGTTGTTCTCATGATTACTAGAATTCATTAAGAGTGGATTACCTAATCAATAGTCATATATCCGTCGGTGATACACGAGGTCCGAATGGTGAAGGAGGCCACACTTAACTGAATCAAGCTTGTCCATTTCGGATATGCGTGGGATGCCAGTGATGAGAAACCCACTCTATCGTGACAACGGCGCTTTGTTAGCATCATCTGTATGACTGAGCCTATGGTTGGAGCCCCCAACCAGCTTCCTTATGTTACTGGAGCCCATCTAAGATTGGCAGCCCACCGCCCTCCAGTTAGCTTAGGATGCAGCGCGATCATCTCCCTCTAAATATCCATTATGTTTGAGATGAGTCCATCAATAATCAACGTATGAGTCTGGTTTAATCCATATTGCTGATCACTTACATATCTATATATAGACAGGTGGGGGCTATATGCATTGAATAGATGCACTATAAGAAACATTGGAAATAGATTAAATCGCTGACGATTCGGCAAAGTTGAAATTAAGGTGAGGGGTCAAAAATGATCCAGGTGCTCTCTCGCCAAAAATAGCAGCACGCACCTGAAGGCGTCCGCTTTGTGCCATTCGCTCATGTCGCCATTTAATAAGTGCACACGCAGCGGTGGCATCGGCGCATATGCTCTGGGTCTTGGGATGCTTGGCTCATACCCAAAGGGTCGCATTGATGTCCACGGGAATTAAGGGAATGTAAGGTCCAAGATGTAAACGTAGACATTAATTTATTCTTCGATGGGATCAGAGGCTATAATAAATGTTGCCTCCGATGTTGGAGGTGGGCGAAGGATGGATGACAAGGTCAAAAAAGGGGTAAGATATCACTTTCCTCTGGGATAAATAATTTAAGCGTTAATTTTCATCAGATTTAGATGAGGTATGGTCAAAATCCTTGTAGGCAATGAAAAATTATGAGTGGATTCGAATAGTGGGGTACTACTACAATAATAGGGCAGCAGGGATCAAGGCGAACAGGGCCAAGCTGATGTGAGCTACGTTGTCGACGGCGGCAGATTTGGTGCTAGCTTCCGAGACATTGCTAGCCGAGGCACTGGTAGTGGAGGATTGGGCATGCTGAGCAGAGCTCTGGGCGGTGCTGCTAGTGTTGCTGCTGGTGTTGCCGTTGGTATCCCCAGCAATGTATTGAGCAAAGTCGGGATAGGTGTAGTTGGTCTCGAGGTAGGGAGTGGTGATGTTCATACAACTAGCAACTGGAACAACATGCTTGAAGGCCTGCTTGATTTGGGGATACCATTTCTCAGCCATGCTCATGGTACCATTGTTCAGCTCGTGCTCCAAAGTAATAGCGCCCGATCTGGCAAAGGTTCCGTTCTTGCCCATGTTAACGAAGCCTTCGAACAATTGATCAATAGCGGAGGGAGGGAGATTTCCAGCTGGAGCCATTTGCCAGTCATCAGAGTCAAGGTTCCAGATAATGTTGGTCAATTTGAGTTGTTGGGCGATAGCACGAACTCGGTCATCAACATCACCGTAAGGCTAAAATGGCCAGGGCATATAGATTTAGTCAATGGTCAGTGTGAATCAGTCCAAAAATAACTTACAGGACGCCAGCAGGTGGGGGTAATACCGACTACAGTCTTGATGGCTTTAGTGGTATAGTAGAGCTCGGCTACAACTTCCTGATTTGTCAAGGTGGTCATATATGGGTGTGACCATGTGTGAACACAGATGTGGTGACCGTCGGTCAAACCGCGTTGGGCTTCCTTGGGCCAGTCAGCAACATTGGATCCGATGAAGAACATAGTTGCCTTCTGGTTATTGGCCTTCAAGAAGTCGTAGAATTGGGTGTGTGTGCAGTTAGGCCCATCGTCATAAGTCAGGCCCCAAGTTTCAGGTTCAGGGCAGCTGGCAATATCAGGCTGGATATTGGGAGCCTTGGGGGTTACACAGTTTTTGTAAGTCCACCAACAGTCAGGATCACTGGCGGGATAGTCAGAGGAGATGAAAGCGCCTGAAGCGTCCATCTTCTTGGGCTGGATGTTGGGAACCTTAGTCCAGTCAATGGAGTTGTACACCGATTGAAACTCGGGAGTACTGAAGGTTGTCTGATCTGCTTTCTTCCAAACGGTGGGGTATCCAGTCTGGAAGTTATAAGGTGAAGCATAGGGAACGCACTCCTGAGCAACAGTGGAGGCGACCAAGGCGCAGCTTACAGCCAGTGTAACTTTGGAGAACATACCTATCAAATAGTAATAAGAAGCGGAAGAAATGGAAAGGAAAGTGAGCTTGGTGGTTGATGTTCGGCAACTAGGCCTTTATGTAGTTCGCCTCAATGTTGGAATTGCCAAATTCGAACCATTCAGATCGGGACTTCAGTGGACGGGACACTGTTTTTGTATTACTGCTATAATGTTGAGTGAGGAATTTTTTGTTAATGAATTTATGTTGGTACGTGAGTGGAGCGAATGTAGTCCATTGAAAACCCATAAACACCTGTGATACTTTTTCCTTTTAAGGCTGAACCCATTTTAATATCAATTATTGGCGTGATGATATTTCATTAAACATCGTCATGTATCATCCCTTTTCTGCCATTATTGGATTATTTGTAAGGGTTGAATGTGAGCATGGAGGTGGAAGGACTGACTGGCCTTTTACTCATCAAACCAGTCATAACACCGCTGTTCTAGGCCTGTTTGGCGAATACATCCTGAGAGGCTACCAAGTGCGAGCCCCACCTCCGTAATAGGAAGTCCCGATGCCTCGGTTATATCACGAACAGGTAAAGATCCAAGTCCACTACAAGTTGAGACACTACATACAGAGAAGCTGAGACCATCAATGTATTCGGAGGCGGGATCCCCAACAGCATGTCCAGCGACATGGACTCTCAAGCCAGAGAATAGGAACTTTGGGAGTTACCACACTGTTGAACTGACCAGAACCAGCAGCAGCATGGTGCAGTAGTATCACCAAGCCAAATTAAACCTAATCGCCTGCTTTTGGACAGGGAAAACATTTCACCCTGATCAACCGGGAATTCCTTTTCTCCAACGTCGCTCATATCCAGCACATATCCCAATGTTACGCAACAAAATCTCATTTAGCCTCGATACTCACGTCACTGATAGTACGGCAATTGGTCCTGTTTAATGAATTCTATAATGAGTTGTAAGGTTAAACCTCAAAATGATTAGTTCCAACAATAGGAGCACTACCAATTAGTGATTCTTCATCAGGTCCAAGTTTAGGACATCGGGGCAATAAGAGGGGTATTTTTAGACGCCAATCATGGGCCCTTTGAGGTCGCACAGCTCTTTGGTGATACGAGATAGTGGCGCGCGACCATTTATTTGTTACACTATGATGCAAACCGGACCTATACAGAATCAAATGATATTATTTCCAAACTCAAGCGGTTCTCATTTGAGGGCTTTTCAGATTCTGATGATGCGTGTTGATCTGGATCCTCTAGCAAACCAGTGCAGTATCGAAACCTCCGTCGGATTCAAGATCAATAGTGCTGAGATGAGTAGACACCAGCAAGGCTATTCGGCCCTCCATGTCAGCATGGGGGTGCCTGTCCACAATGGCTCATGGAAATTAGATCGGCGTTAGACCTTACTTGTATGGCTATCCCACAGTGAGCAAACCGATTGATGGCATTTACTGCATTCAACCTGGAATATGACCTAAAGGACCATCGAAATGCTCTATATTTTTGTGGCCAGCAGAGCGTTGTGCTTGAACGTGTGGCCTCCGTTGAATGAGTGGAACTAAAACCGTATGTTGAAATGGCACGCCCCTAGCCATTGATCTCCTATATTTGGTGTTGTCATAGCCTATTTTCCTTGAAAGGAAATCTCCAACCATTGATATGTTAGGTGCATTGGTAGTAGCATGTAGACGTTCGGCCAGCTAGACAGGATGCGTCTACCGTGCAAACTGGGGATGCGATGAAACGGGAACGTTACGTTCAGTGGAGTGGTTAGCCTCTGGTACGGCGGGCCTATGTTTTTACAATCCAGCCAAGCATGTACCCCTATCTGTCTCATTTTAAAAATCATCAGGTAGACAAGGGTAACACTTTGTGTAGAATCGCCGGCACTTACTTAAAAGGTACGAAGGCCTGAAGTCTACAATTTGGTCTGAAAGATTTGCCAACCGAGGTAGGCTTGGGTGGGCTATTTTATTGTTGCATAGTATGTACGACTGGATTCATTAGTTCATACATTTGTTGGTGCTTTAGAACAGTGGTTCCCCGCCTGCCATAATGAATATGATGTTGCTTGGTGCCCTTAGTTATGCATAGGGGCTTTACTACCAGGATACTTGCCCTTTGCCCTTCAGCTGTTTTGTTCACTAGCCCTAAAACCTAGTGGAACACTCATGTGATATTCCTTTCCTAAACGTACGATCCTAGTTCATCTATTTTTAGCATGGTCGATATGAGTTATATAAGGCTGGGTGATGCAAAAGTTGTGAAATAATGGTTCCGATCTCACATCTGTCGTGTCCTGTTTGCAACGGACAAACTATAAATAGGGAAGTTTTCCATTCGTTGATATCGTTTCCTCACATTATAGCTTCTATCAATATCAGTATGAAATTCAAATAATTTCTAACATCTGTTGGGCAAAATATTTTTTTAAAAACCTTTTTTGTTCGAGCCAAACTTCCAATTGCCAAGCAAACACCACTGACATCACTTGCGTCTGTAGCTAGTCCGACCATTGCTGTTGCAATATCAATTAGCTCCATATGCCAGGATCAAGATCTTGGTTGGGTTCGAACATTTCTTAATTAGAAACCCTCTCGATCTCGCAGATTTATCTGATCTCGCAGATTTATCTAATCGATGACACGTAATGGAGTGGGCCATATGGTCACCAATGTATCTGCATAAATCGGCCTTGACTCCAGGCGTTGTATTGTGTAGAGTGACAGATCCTCCAATTCTTCTGTGGTATTTAGACAGCTACTATGGTCATGTATTTTCTATTCATGTTAATTGGCTGTTGATCCCTACAGTCTTCAGTATCCAAATTTGTTCCATCACAGCTCAATCCAAGTATGTGCTCGTTTATGTATCTGTGATCCAACTGATTCTATTTATGCAGATAGTATACCTCCATGCTGGATTATGGAAATATTCGAGATGTTTCACAATATGCCGGACTGAGCCCACTTTTGCAAGATTTTGGAGTGATTTGGAGATCGATATAAACTGTATTATACTAACCAAGTGTCTTATAGAACTCAACTATAGTAGTTTTGCCTTTGGGAGAACTTGAGCTACAAAAGCAAACTTAAGTTGCGAATGTTCTCCCTATGCGCACAAAGCTTAGGGACTTTTGCACCAGTTAGAGAACTCTGGCAATTTTCAGGACCATTTCAAAGAATTAGCAAATATCTTGCAAGTAGAGTCATAGGCAAATATATATGTAATCCAATACACTCACCGTAAAACAGCTGTAAGTTTAATCAACATCAAATCTCTGCAGAATTCTTGAGGTATTTTAATGTTCTTCATCAAAAGCTTATGGTGAGGGTAATGATCTTGCTGATCCATCTTTGAAAATACCAGTGAGTACTTCGCTCACAGCTTCATGCCCATCAGAGAAATCAAATAGGGATATTCTTCAATTCTATGACCTGGAGAGTTTAGTGAATACTTAACTCCATCATTTTAGGTATGCACTGAACTATCCTAGATATATTGAAGGCCATTAGGTGAACAAGCAGATTAAGTGGTTCTAAATTAAGGACATATTGAATGTAGTAATAGTATTAATTTTTTTCCCTGATCTTGGCAAAAGCATATGCACAACATGTTTAGAGCAGCACCAAAATATATGTATAAGGGGTTGAGCCTGTAGATATCTTAAAGAGCACTGATGCTCCAAATACATGACAGTGGTAAAAAACTTTTAAGTTCCGACAGAGAATTTGAGCAAAGAGTAATAAAACTCATGAGCTATGACCTAAGTTGCCAAGTTAATGGAGTATCTAGGCATGTTAGATAGTCCTCAAGCTTGATTGTAATATAGCAATTTCTTTGAGATTATTTCAATAGTGAGCTCAACCCCATCAATCCCTTCGAGTCACGTGTCTGAGAAGCTATGGGTAATACGAAATATGTTTATTACAGAGATTACTGAATTTCTCCACTATCTTATACATACATATGTCAAGTCTCAATCTAGCTTGCTGCCATATCATGAACTACTCACTTACAATCTAGTTTATATACCATGAGGTAATTCTTGGAGGCAGGCAAGTCTTGGAAGTTATTGTGATTCTCAAAATTGCTCAAATACCATATGCTTGTCATTAATTCTATCAAGTACTCCTGAAGGTATATATCCGTTGCTTGAAGTCAATAATCATGCAATTCATCCGGTTCACTATATTGCATCCAATACTTCCAATAATCTTGCAGCAAGTATATGGAGAGGAATACCATCACAAAACTATATTGATATGGCGTGAAAACAGTCAGCCCTTGAAAAATCCAATTTTGAGATTTCTGATAAGGCCGCTTTCAAATCTTTATTGCATTTGCCAGATTATTACTTAGAGATACTTGCATCTCGTCAATATTTATCGCTATCTCTGGCTGTCTGCAATAAAGTGTGACTTGTAAGCTCTCAGGACCAATTCCATCATTGAGGGTTGAAAGTAGATTTAAGGAAATAGCTTACGGGTGATGTCACAATACTGGTTATTTACAATAGACATCAACAAATATCCTGCCAGATAGTCAAATCCAAGTGTATATCGATCTATACAAATAAATCAGGTACCAGGTTTGCTTTGAGGGATAAAACGTAGCGTCATACACGATTTCAAGCCATTGAGAAACATTGATCCGCAGGATGTTGCACGTGTGATCATATATTGTCAGGATTATAGTCACGCCTCAAGAGACCACCCACCACACCCATACGCCCATTGTTTTCAATGCGGTTAGTCAGTGGTTTTTGGTCGAGCTGAACTCCTACAACCGTTGCAAAGTATAACTTACTGCGTGTAGAGTGATGCTGGACCAAAAGCCATACTGCCACTAGTCACAAAGTGCTTATCATACACTCTGACGATCGTGTTGGAAAAAACGCCAGGTACCTAGTCCCAATTACAGTTTAGTGGGCTTGAAGGGCAGGCTCTTCAATGTTTCTTTTGGAAACGATGACAGCATGAGCTCAGCGACACACCTGATCGCCAACACGGGCCTATCAGATAGAGGGGCCAATGGGGTTAGGTGATCATGCGCAAATAGATGGTAACTGGCATGAGATTCCTCCGCTCACTTGGAAACATTAGCGCCTTCTGGCAAAGAGCTACTTCGGTAATTTATTGGGCGTAGGAGCTTAGTTCAACGGGATATGCGATAGCATCCTCGCCCATTATTGGCGGATGGAAACCTGTACACTACTACGATAGTGATGAGAAATGGGCCGAACCTCATGGCTTCTGCCGATCACGAGTAAATGGCTTTCCACTAAACCGACAAAAGTACTAATTAAAATAGGGGTGGCACCAGCTCTAGTGGGCTAACTTAGTGGGTATTACTTGGTTTCTAAAAGACAATTCGGATGCCGTTTGAGAAGTGGATACAAGATCTACACCAGGCTACATGAGAAATCTTATACGACTATATTACATAACACACTGTATTTGAGCTATGATCTTTGACCGCTTTGCTCTGTGGAAAGCTGTTGGGATACAAAATTATGCATAACGTATAGCTCGGATTGGTCTTTCAACCCAAATTTTGGATTCGAGTGTAACTTTGCATACCATTCGCTGCCCGTTCAAGAATCTCATAAGATCTAAATTGATTGCATCGCAACAGTTACGGACGCATTAGATCGTGTGATTAGGAGGGATGATTTCATGCTCAACGAGATGCGTCATAGTCACTAGCAGTCACGATATTAGATTCTTCGCGAGTTACTAGCTAATTGGTGATGAGCCATCCAATGATCTCCCCCATTGTACGTCATGAGCTAGCCACATAGCTGGTGTAACTAGCATTTTTGAGCCAATTGATTGTAGAGAGGCAGTCCGCTCATCACCACCCTGAAATGCTACTTCCTCACGGTTTGCCAGGGTTACACTCCCCCCACAAATCTGTTATTCTACATTTATAACCATTGTGAAAACGGATTACGGCATCTTGGGTTCAAATTTTACTTGATCGAATTCTAACATTACAGTTAAAGGTTCAAGACAAAACAATACAATAAACCGGTCGTTAATTCGACTTTCGTCATTAGTAACAATCTACGGTGTGCAAACAGTGAAAGGAATTGAACAAGGTTGATTCATGTACAGAATAACTACGAATGGTACAGGAGCCAGGGTAAATCATGTATGGCTCCTCCATATTAACATAGCATTGTGTCCTAGGGTAACTGGGGAAATAGGATTACCCAAAGAACGAATAACGCTTGGTCGACTTCGTCTTGTGCTCTTTCTCGTCATGGATTTGCTCGAACTGTAGGACGAAGTAGATGGTCTGCCCGTCTTTGGAGCGACATGTATACCGGATGGGATGCCCTTCCATATACTTCTCGACATTGAAGGAGATACCGAGTTTTGCGTCGAATGTATTGAAGTCCATGTGGGGAGCAAAGAAATCGAACGCGTATACTTGCTTTGTATCGAACACAAAATTCCGACGGACATTAATGTCGAAGAAGTATTTACGACGTTTGCTGACCGACATCTCTTCTCCGGTGATAATCGAGTTGTGTTCCTCGAGTCTGTTCTCACCTCCCCACTTCCAAGGTCCTAGAGTTTTCTCGAATGTAGGATCCTGAGAAAGGGTTAGTCATGGCTCCTCTGTCTGGTTCAACAACCTGTAATTGCAGCTTACTTCGATCGGGTTAGGGTTGGGGTCCTCAGAAGGTGCAGGCCAACTGGCAAAAGCATTGATAGCACAAATGTAAGGACTTAAAATCCATGGCTTTTCAAGGTCGTTGTTGGTCTCCATGGCTGGATCGATGTATTCGGCGGCCTTTAGACCCAGCCAGAAAACATCGGGAATTGGGATCTGTTGCAAAGCGAAAGGTTAGCTGGTTAGACGAAAGTATGGGTAGCAAATCTGTTCCAACCTTTCTATCGAAATCTGTTCCAAACCAGACGTCTTCTGCAGTGACGTGTTTCTTAAACCTTCCTTCGACGTGCATGGAGAAGCGACGGTTGTGATGGCTAAAGTAGCCGCTGTTTTTTATGGGCTCGCCACCGTCAGGTGTAATACCCACGAAGTCCTTAATGCGGATAGCCACACGGCCAACAAACTCGGGAGAATCGATTAAGAAAGGGTGGAAGTCATCATTCACTTTGATAATCTGAAGGTTATCGTAAGTGGGACCAACGCTTACTTTTAGAACCATGGTTAAAGGATATGAATTTAAAGACTAATTAGAAAAACCGCCAGGACCAATGAAAAAAACTTTTTGAGTAACCAAAGGAAGGAAATCCCTGACATTTTATAGTCCACCACATTGTCCAGCATTAGTCAAAGATGATCAGAATCGTACTCCAATTCGTAGCTTCCGATGGGTTTCGTCATCCATGATTTCTAAATGAGTAAATAAGGTGGTTTTCGACCATACAATCATATCCTCAACGACGAACGGCTAAAACAATCACAATATTCCGGTCAAGGAGAGAATGCAAGATAAGCAGCAAGTCTCGTCTTCTAATCACCAATCGGAGAGCAGTGAAAATACTATAGATATGATCGAAACATGCTTATTATGCTTGAAACAAATTTCCTAACAGTTTCTCAGGCAATCTGCTGACTGGTGCATTGGGACACCACGTAGTGTAATGTATTAGGGTGATCAGGCTTTTGGATTGGAGAATTGAACCCGATTCATCGGATTCGTCCAATTTTGCGCGGTTAATAATTCCCAAAACTGCAGAGCATATGATGAATGGAATATCGATATTTATGGAGAGGAATGGATGCCTGAGCCTATTGTGGGTGTTTTCCTCCCTACTGCCACAATTATACCAACGCAATGGTCATTTGTCTTAACCTGGAGGAGAGATTCGCATCACTTTAGCATAGTAATGAGGCAATGTTACCAGTAGCACATAGATCTTGCATCATGCTGTGAGATTTAATGTACCATCGGATTAAGCCCAGTTGCGTGTAGAAATGGGAAGGGGGGAAGGAAGGTGGGAGGACACCTTGACTTGGTTCACCAGAGCTGCCGCCTTTGTGAGTGCGCATGTAGTACGAGTAAATACAAAGGCGAGCACTGATTTTGCCATACTGGCTCATGAAATGGGCGATAGCAAACAAAACATGCCATGTTGAGAAGAGTTTCCGAACTTCGACACTGTTTCCCAATTCGTCATAGGGGCTTACAAATAGCTTTCAAAGACACTCTTTCCACGCCAAAACCTACGGTTAGCAGCCAGGCAATTTTCACATGAGTCATTAGATGCCTATGGGCCGTCGCTATTGGTGGGTTATCGCGAATGTTAGGAGCTTGGGTTTTGACTCAGGTACATTTGAGCCGGCCAAGATTGGCCCTCGGGCATTTAGCCGCAGAGTGTACGGGATGAAAAAACACTGCATCATTGGGATTTCTAAATAGGTAATATATTACTAACCTCCAGCATCTTTCTACTATTACGATCTCTATGATTTAAATCATGTCAGTTTTATGAACCTGCCACATTATCTGTATTGGAGCCAAGCTGGATGACTGAAAGGATGTGAGCATCTATTTAGTAAGCTCCTCGTATATCACGTTGATTTTCGGATCGAGTTGTGGACAATGCGGCTAGTGTTTTTGCGGCTCCCAATCGTTATTGTTGAACCAGGGGCACTCTTGGCATTTAGTACTGGCAGTCTGCATTAGTGAAATCCACTCACTCTGATGGTCTGAAAAGTATCGTACCTGCTAATCGTATTTAGTAAGCTCCATCAACTCATTAATTACTTGCATGGATTTTCAACTGGCTCATTGAGCACATATTCTACTCCATGTATAGCACAAACTTCAATATGCAGGTCTGGGTACTCCATGGGGTTCCAGCAGTTGGAATCCATTCAGTCTTTCAGGGAGTCTGTCGAGGGTCTGCCTAATGGGCATCCAGTGGTGAATGCTTTCTCCACCTGTACACCAATGATGGATAGGGTTGGTTGGCCAAAGAATACTCCAGAGGTGGTCACTGTTCATAGAGATAAATGGTCCACATCACGTGATTTCGAGGAGAATGCATTTATATTTGATTGGGGGATAACTTTACGACATGTGGCATGGGTGATTGATCGGAGCGTGGGTTGGATGAAGGATTTGAACAAGGCGGGGAATCAAAAGTGCTAACAGGTCGAGGAACACGGGAAAATGGAATTTAACAAATGAAACAAAAATACTTCCAAGCGAAAAGCAGTATACTGATCAGGGTCTGTAGGAGAATGGTACTCGTTGCAAGAATTCAATCCACCCAATGCCACAGGGTTAGTTTACGTTTGCCTATATTCTATCAAGCTCAATCAACTCATCCCCCGGCGTGTCAATGCCAGAATACTCGCATTGATGATTGTTGTCTGACGAATCATCAGCATCCGATTCAATCGAATACTCCTCTTCGTCACTGTCATAACAATAGAGATCAAAGATCGAGTGCCGATAAGTATCGTGCTCAGTGGTAGCATGGGTGGATGAGGATGGTGCTTCATCATACAGATCATCGTGAGCTTCTGCTTCGGGGTCCAGGTCCAAGTTTTCCGCGCTGCTTAAATCTGGGGAAGAATTGGCTGTCTCAGTTGAGGAATCCTCAGAGCTCGAAGGGGACAGAGATGACAGAAACTCTAAAATGGATGCTTAAGTTAAAAGTTAGTTTAAGAAATCCCGAATGCGAGTTGGTTAGACCAAGTACCTTCTGAAATCGGGTTTGAGTTTGTTACGGGGATTTCCATTTCCGATAGTACACTCTCATAGTCCTCCAAATCCTTGGCATAAATTACAGCCTCTCGCCACTTCGTTTTCACTGGATTCAGAGATGAACTGCGAACACGGCATTTGGTGAAGTCTAGAGAGACATCCCCTCGCATTCCACACTCAGATTTTACTCGTCTTTTAGCATTGGATTCTATCGACTCCACTTCTGTATCAGGCCCCGAAAAGCGATGCGAGTAGATTTTATCTTTTGATATTGGAAGTGAGTTGCTTCTCAAAAGGTCATTTCGCGCCAATGATGCAATCTCTGGTTTAGTGTTGGTGGGTTTGTTCTCGGGCGTTTTCGGGTTGGAAAGGGATTCAGAAATGGCTACTTCAGCTAGAGCTGCCATTTCCCAATCGGTGGCCTGTTGTGTGAATGAGTCTGAAAGGACTGGGAATGTTGAATATGCATTCTCCAACTCCCAGTCGTGTTCAACCTGTACTGTGAGTGGCCATACAATGTTTTCCCGGCCATAACTGGAATGCTTATCACTGGAGCCATCGGAGGTAAATGAGGAAAGTGAGCTTTCGGATAGAAACCGAGTATGCTTGGTGAAACCACGTGATCCTAGGCGCTTGATCTCCCTATCGCTTAGCTGCCTCTGAAGTGTATGAGAGCTACTCTTGGAAGATTGTCTCGAAAGTTGACCGGGCAAGCCAGCTTGATTGGAATGTTCTGACAAATGGGATGTTGAATTTGGTGTTTCCAAAGAGCTCAACTCTTTAGCAGGATTTTCTATGGGAACTGCTTCGATAAATGAACTAGCTGTGACAAGAATGGGCGGTGAAATTTTGTCGCGGCTCAGTCGATTCCGATTGAATTTCTTATTTAATAAAGAGGATAGCCTTCGTAACTTCGATGCTCTACGGTTGAGCGTCACATGACCTCCAGGTTGCTCGCTCTTCATAGCATCATTGGTATTGATGGCCTCCTTCAGCAGGTCATGAGATTTGTATTGTTTTTTTATCAGGTACCGATGCTTAACTAAGGCCTGATTTTCAGTTAACGGCAAAGCCGGAGACCCGGCGCTATATGAATTGAAACGAGGTCTTTGCATCATGGCCAGCAAACAGCGATGAAAACTTCAAAAGGTAAACAAATGAAAGAGCTTCCTGAGCTTTTGAAAAGTAGAAGTGAAATAGAGGGAATGTCCAAGCCAGCGGCTAAATACAAAGGGTTAATTTGCTAGCCGTTTGAAAAACCACGTTTGACTCGCAAAGAGAAGTATTAACAAAGGAAAGGGGTGGTATTAACAATACGTGAGTGCCCTATGAGCTATATTTTAAACATTTCGGAAATGAACCCCAGTAACTGAAATATGCAGTGTGCATTTTTCGCTGAGTCCAGTACTGTGCCACCGCACATATACCACCAATTTGTATTCCCTTGAATGGAGACCGAGCTCCAATATAATTGAATTGTCTTGGGTAAATGATCAATCAGAGTAATGCTTATTGTTTTCGAACCTCATACTAAAATTACTATCCTCTTAGCTTATTGGCTAAGCACAGATCACGGACCTACAAATTTGGCTTCTCGAATCGACATTTAAATTGATCAAAATCCTGGTTTCATTTTAATCACTTCCTAGCATGTTAATCAAGTTGCAATCATGTAACGAGTGGGTTAAATATTTCCTTAATGCTCTTTCATCTAGACTAAAGATATGAATTGCTTTCTTTTGGCATATATGAGTTTTAGAGTAATAACTTATATCCAAGGCCTTCCTACATAGGCGTGACTAACCGTACAGCGATTAAGAACTTAAGCTTCAGGTGGTCGAGCACAAAAAATATGCCAATATAATAGCATCTAATGCGCGATCTACATTTTCCAGTGATCAGTTATAAATAGAGTTGTCGCAATCATACTACTTGCATCTGCTTGGCACCTCCTACTTGTGTTACTTTACTTATAAGCTAGCTGTCTCTATTGCTGGAGTGGATCCCAGTAAAATTACAAGAGGATCAAGTGACATGCATAAGGGCACCCATCGCCTGAGGTAATACCAATACATGCCCTTAGTAGCTCTATCTCACCTCCATATCTATAACCAAATTGGATAGCATGGGAATGGCACTATAAGTATGAAGACTGGGAAAAAGCTTGTTGGTTTCGAAGAAATAAGTTTGGATCCACTTGAGTAACCATGGAACAGCCGTTAGTTTACAAATTGAACTCAAATCCTGGATCCTTGTCATCCAAAATAAGGCGTGGCATCAGTGAGATCCTTGATTTTCACGCAAGCATGAGTGAGTAGAGGTGGTTGGTGGATGGGAATAATCAACAAAACATCGTGTTCCACATCGAGCGATTGGTCCTTGTGTTTGTATTTGTAGTCCGATATACTGATAAGATGGGAATGGTTTATTTCGAAGTGCAGCCGCTGTTGCCTATTTTCCGTTCGAAAATTCCCTGTTGTTGGGGCTACGCTGTAACGAGCGCAGAGTTTAGCATGCTATTGAGTCGACCGTTTTACTATGGACGATTCTTCAGGATTAATGGGTTGTTGAACCTTTCACAATGCAGAGTATTTTAATTTCTTCGAATATATTGCAAATTCGTGAAGTGGGCTGATCAGCGAGAAGATTTCCAACTCTTCCTACAAACGGCTACTATCCCTTTATTCGGTAAATGCATTGAAAGGGTTGCATTTATGCTCGTCAAACTACCCATTGAATATATTCAGTCAAGGGACCTACTATGTTGGAATCAAATATATCGTTTCAGACGTCTCAAGATATCATAGATAGTGAGGGAGGTGCTTGACACAACTGCTCAAAAAGGAAATTATGATGAAGCCTAACACCAAATCTACCCTCAATAGTGGCCGTTATCGTCTCAAATTGTGAGCATTTTGTTGGTATTGGAGTGGGGTGCCACATTAGTCAAGAAGTGCCATTGAGTGGCTTATTAGAAATTTGTATTAGCAGGTGCCATATTCTAACATACAGGTCCGTCTACGTAGCCAAAGAACCAGTGTAATATAGCCATTGAGGATACAGAATATGAGCCAAATTGATGCGAACTTTCAAATGCGGAACGTTTTCAAGGTTTGATAACTTGTTACTTATGATGCTAGATTTATACTGCTATTGCAGTGATTGGTATTTGTAGAGAATTTCAATGCGATATACAAAACTTTGTGTAGCATGCACAGCAGAAAGCCGATAGTTAATAAAGTATATGGACAATTATACACCTATGTTCCCCTCTCGATACTTCCAGAAACTCCCCAGTAACGGGAATCGGGCCAATTTAGCGACGCAGATGTATAAAATTGACGCTGAATATCTCGTATTGTCATGTTTTCAGGAGGGCCAATAACGTGATGCTGAGTGTGACGCTCTTGTTAATTTCAAGCACGACGAAAGATATCACGCACAGGCAGATGCTACCAGATGATAAAAGCGCTGATCAGTATGCACCACAATGCTACTTGACGTAGAGAGGTACGCCACTGCTTTAATGAACACTCCCCTACATCTACATTTGAGGTCCTTCACATATATTGGTAAAGTTCGTGCACCTCCATGATTAAGCAAAGAAGATCCTCTAGAGTAGCAGAGAGGGAACGGGCTTACTTTGGAACAGTCGCATTGCATTAAAGCCGAGGATGGAAAGCTTCTTGTTGTAGATTACAGCCATACCTGAAATATATGCCACAGCAATTAGAACGACACCTTGGCAAGAATGTAGCCTTCTTGTATTTACGAGACCAGGTGGATATCATTACTCAGGTATTGATCTATATGGAGTTCAAGTCTACTATTTATTTAATGTTGTGTAGCCAGGAATACTAACATTAATTCATATTATCTAAATTCTTTATCATATGGAGTCTACATCGCAATCATATAATACGAGTAAAATTACAAATCTATTTTGCAGTACCAGCACCTATTCATCAATATTACTAGGTACAGTAATATGAAAATAAACGTACTTGTAAGAGGTTCAAGCAGGCCACCATGCCTTCGAGGTGGCTCTTGCTGGATATACATGATTCGGAAGAATATTTGAAATTATATCTCGTACCATCAAGTATATTATCCTAGCTAGAGTAGTTGCTTTCTAGTGATAGTGTCTTGCTTCTGCTGCTTCCAGTATTTCCGTAGCTCTTTGAACTCTAGATTTCCAGTTGGTTAGTACAATGGATTCTCTCTCAGACGATGAAAGCACTACGAACCGGAAGGCTGTCTCTTGGAGCCGTGTTTTTGCATTGTTACGTGGGCATTCAGGTGATTCAATGTTCCATAGCTTTTGCTACATCCTGGCCAGCTACAAGCATATAGGCGCTCTATTTCATCAAACCGTCTTCGGGGCCTCTTTTTGCTGTTAACTCCAGGGAGCGACACGAAGGAAAACTCCTTTTGGCTGTCATCATTACTCTGCTGATAGGCGAAATATGCTTCTGACTGGCTGTGTTGTTCCCAAGGAGTAGATGAGTTATGGCTTCTCGATCGATATATCGCAGGGTGCCGGTTCGTGTTCGCATGGTATTGTGGCGTAATTGTGTATGAACAAGGTGGGATTTGGGTGCTGTGCTGCATTGGGATAGATAATGAGCGTTCAGCTCGGCAATAGTAACTGCCGTTACCACTCGGCCTTGTCTCCATGGTGTCACTATGAACAATGGGTGGTAGTTTGCGCACACCAGACGAGCTGAAGGTATTGTGTGAATCCCGTACAAGAGGCTGATGTGATGGAGAGCCTAGCAAAGAGGCAGTTGGTATGGTTTCTAACGATATTGGGCTAGAGAGTGGATTGGATGTAGATTTAGGGGAGCTAGGGAACAGGTTCCCTAGTGTTTCCGAAAGTGGAGGTAATGATGGCGGAGGTAAAGCGTTTCCATCTGGAATCGATATCTTCGATAGCTGTGTACAGTTCATAAAGGGGACAGAGCAAGTAATCGAAGCGTGATAGTTGTGGGATCTGTGCTTAATCAGGCTATTGTCAATGGGCTTTAAAGTTGTTGAATGAGCTTCTGTCGGAAGTGGTATGTCGCCGGAATTATCTCTCATAGCGATCGGGGTTGGATGAGCTTATAGAGCTAAGGCTGATGCGATTATGAGCAAGAAAAGTGTTTGAGATGCTCGATCACACTTTTATTTCTACACCGACGCTTTGCAGTCTGAAGAGCGCTTCATCGGATTTCCCTGATCCAGGGAGTTTTGTAGTATAACCACGATATAAGACCCATGTCATCATCTCGTTTTGATTGGTGGAGTGGTTGATATGTTCTTACCACCTTATCCCTCATTTAATTCATATAACCAAGTTTGCATGCATGTATGCAGTTTTTTGACATGAGTGCTGGTGCCTGACTGAAGGTTCCAATCACTTCCTGGTGGTTGTTTGCCACGTTTCGTATTTCGATAGCGTCATGGTGGTAGGTCTGAGGAGCTGACTGAAATATACCGCAGATTCCGAAATAAACATGGACGATCTGCTGCCATGGCCAGGCCAGATTACGGTAAGAAAACATCACATAGACAGTAGAACGCAGATCCTCCTGTATTTTTCCAATTCAGGAATCTGACACAGCAGCTATTCCCTGAGATTTGATACGTTTTTGTTCAGTACACCGACGTCATCGTCGCTTGCTCCCCAGTACCGCTATGCCTGCACTGCACAGAGGGACAACCAAGAGTGACGGAAGTCCGACATGAAAATCATCTCGACGAGCATATATCAGGAACATGGCAACTTCGATGCTGGCATAACAATAGGATGATGCAATGGTGCTCTGTAATGGTCTCAGCTGCACTCTCGACCTGCGATCCAGACGGTTCAATGGATACTGTGTGTGGTTGTTGGAGCCTGGTTTGGTACCAACGTGAGAAATCATTTATTTTCACGTTTCAAGCACAAGTGGAACATCCAAGGAGTGGATGCAGGTTCGGTGGTGGTCAATGAATTGACCATCACTGAGGGGTCATGGCTAGCAGCGGAATTCACTACAACCGGAAGCTGCTCTGTAGCTCGGCGAGCGTTTGGTCAATTTAGGCTATACGGCTCTCTACATTGTCTTGTGCAAGCAACAATTGGGATGCTCTCTGGGTAAGGCTAGCACGATGGTATGGCTGAGAACAAGCTTTGTGAAAGGCACCGTATCTACATCGGCCCACTAAGATATATGTCCAGTTGGAATAGACTATGCCACCTCAGTCTATACATCGTAATTTGTCCTCAATCCTGTGTGAGGAAAGATGTTGGACTGTTCCAAGAAATGCTGCCCCTAGTGACATTTTACCGTACTTGATTAACATATTACTAGTATAAATCCTGTTTTAACAGTGATCATAATGGTACCAACCTCGGTTTCGATAAATGAGGCTACTTTGTTATGTATAAGGCCCCTGAATGGGGCTCCAGTTTCTAATTCTCGGGTCTCTTGGAATCTAGATTTGGCACTTCACTTATTGTGGTCTGGCATCCCTGTAGTTTATGAACTATTGATGCAAGCGATATGGCTTCTCTCTTACTATACTCTACAATAAAGTTATATATCTGAGAACGACATCCGGGGTCTTGCAGCCTGGTAGCTTTTGATTCTCCCCTTACAAGCAACTCTTCTGATTTCACTCACGGCCTAAATGGGGCATCCTTGGGGGGTTTTCTTACAAGCCAAATATGGTTGACTTTTCTCTTTTTGATCGAGAACAATTCATCGTTTGTGCTGAGGAAGATGTGTCTTCTTCTACCAGATCATGCTGCAGCGCTCTGTGCTTACTTAGTAACAGCACGTTTATTGTAGGAATAATGGGAAGGGGCAACTCTCGTAAATGCGTTAACTCAGTAGTTGATTATATCTGATAATCAATTATTTTCTGATAGGTGCAGGCGGAATTAAAGTAACAGAAAAGGCTACCATAGGATCAGGAAAAGGTTGGCAAATAGTAGATACGGTTGGTTCATCAGGCGGATCTGAATATGGAGCAAATGAAGGAACAATTCCACATATAAAAGACTCTATTGGCCAAGTCTGTAGAATTAAACTGTCATATAAGAGTATTATTTTTGTTGCCAAAGGTAATGTATTGGATCGTGCTGATAAAATAGCATGGCATATGTTTAACAGATTTCCTCAAAGATATGGAAGTAGCTTTTTTAATTTATATACAAATACTACCCAAACACAGGTCCATGAAAGTATTAATAATGCAAAGGCTTTTTATCAACAATGGAGCTTATTCATAGGTAGTAGTTTACCTGGACTTTTCAATAATAGTATGCTATTGATTCCAACTTCCATTGGATTAAATTCTTGGAGTAGTGTTTGGTTTCCACAAAAGAATTTCTTGGTAGCATGATTCCTTTTAAATCAACAGTGGTGTAAATATGCTTCCATTTGCAACTTCTGTTATAATACTGCTTATTTTTGGTAAATATAATTCTGTCCATCAAATCATATATAAAATTGCATTGTACCCCAAAGTCACCTTGCATAACATGGTAAAGTTCATAAAGAAGGATCTCTCACTTTGAACTTATCTTACAGTCTCCTGGTATTTTGCTGGTACTCTAATGATGTTTTGTTGTCCTTCAACTATTACTTTTCCTTCAAACCCCAAGGTGCAGGTATTTGTCAAAGTAGTGAGCAGCTGACTACCAAATTGGGTAAATATCCTAGTTGGCCTAGTCTACTTCTGAAACCTTTGTCTGCCAGCATGCCATACCTCCTGGGAAATATTTGTCATGATCCTGTCAAAAGGCTAATACAAAACTAAAATCCTGTGGCTAAACAGTATTTATGCAATTAGGACACAATGCCAAAGCTGCTGAAAATTTTTTTTTAGTCCACCAATTTCTTGACACTGTTGCATTACCCCAATGAAAAATTGCTATTATAATCCCATCAAAAGGCAATCACAAAATCAAAATACAGTGAATAAGAGATATTGATCCCATCAGGACACTGTGCAAACATTGTAAAGGAAAATAGACCCCCAGATTTGACACAAAACTTGGTCAGAATTTTCCTCACAATGATACATAAGTGGCTTTTAATTGGTTCTCTGCCATTTCTTTCACTTTGTGATCCTGGACACTCAATTACCTACTATATTTGTGTTCATTGATTGGTTATTGCCTCTTCTCACACTACTTACTTCCTGACTGAACCAATGCTCTTACTTTTTCATGAATACAAAATGGTCTATTTCTGCTAAACTTCAGTTGTGACTCAAGTGCCAGTTGTACTGATTTATACAAGTCTGTGTACTCAACACCAACATAAAGCCCAACCCCACACTGAACAAGTAACTTCATTGAAATTCACCATTTAGTAAGTATTTCTGCTGCAACACCCTCTTTCCATGACTTTAACAGGAACTAAACAGCTTTATGCAATTGTTCATTCACTGGTTCTCATATGTCCTGTTCTTCACCCTGCACTGCAAGGTCAAGCACTTCATCTGCTGGTCTTTGCATTAAGTTCTTGCAATATTCAAGTGTGTGTTCTTGAGCACTGCTCTTGAAGAAGTGCTGCAACCTCTTGGTATGCCTATTAATGTTGCAATATTCCACTGTAGCCATTGTGATAGTCTTTTGAGTTCTTGATGTTGCTTTGTCTGTCAGTGGAATCTACAAACTGTCTACAATGGAGGATGTGGAAGCAGTGGTAGACAAATTGCCTTTCTCTGCAAGCTCATCTATCTCACTGAAGTGTAGCTCAACTGGCTCCACTTCCAACTCTTGAGAAATCTGCTGTTGTCTTGTTGGTAATTCTTCTTGGCTAATATAGGATTCAGCTTGTTTGGGGCTGACAGCATTAATTGGCAACAACTGCAGCTTTTGTTTTCACACTTCCCTCTCTCTGGCTTGAGTAGCTTTTTTTCTCTTTACCTTTACCTTTATCACTTCCAACTCTTTCACTGCTATTTTGACCAAGTGCCTTGTGTATTGTACTACACTTTGTCTTTGATGAATGCTGCACTGGTGCATCTGTTTCACCTGCTTGTCCCTTACTGGCACTCTCCTGGTAACCCAACATTGCTTAGCCACTTATTTCAAGCCTTCAGCTCTGCTTGTAACAAGCTCCTAAGAAAGCCACAGGCTTTTGTTGCTGCCTGATACTTCACTAATACTTTGGCCAAGTGCATCTTGAATTGAACTCCATTTCTTTGCTGAGAAATGTTACACTGATGCACTTGGTTCTGCCTGCTTGTCCCTTATTGACACTATTCTGGCTGCCTGATATTTCATTGCCACTTATTTGGAGCTTTCAGCCCTGCTTGTGACAAGCTCTTGAGGAAGCTACCAGTTTTTAACTGTAACACCCTTGTTGTTCTTCATTGGATGGTTTCTGGTATTCTTGAGATACTCTCTTATCACACCAATGCTGGCCCAAATCCATTTACTTGCTTGAATCCAGGGTATTGCTCATGAAATAGATTAAACACATTCTGCTGGTCTTGAGTTCCTGATGGTCCCATAGTATGCCTGCCTTAAGGTGATGCCATGCTTGACTTCTATCAGCCTCTTGAATTTTAAACCATCCTTCATCATTGCACTCAAAAGCCCCACAGATCTTCTGTGTCTTTGATTTTTAGGCTGGTTATAAAGATTGCAGTCTCTCCCTCCCATTCTGAAACTGGTTTCTCAGTGGGCATTATCTTTGGGGCACTGTTCCTGTGCTTCAAAGACTGTGCAGTGATCCTCTGCTGTTACATCAGGAAATGGCTCTATTATTGGCTGTGGCATTAAGCTACTTGAGTTCCTACTTTGCAGCCTAGATACTGCATTTGCTAACTGGCATATTCATTGCTCTGTACATAATATCCACTCTTCCTATCTCTGAGCTATTTCCTGATTTCTCCAGTCTATTGTGTCTATCCTGTTAGCCACTGCACCTATTTACCTCATTAACAATTTGGTATGTGTTGACAACATACTTGCTAATACTATTGGTATTGATGTTATGACCGTCATTTGCTGGTCATTTACTAGAGGTATTGCA
The DNA here is from genome assembly GCA_002104905.1 of Basidiobolus meristosporus CBS 931.73. NCBI lineage: Eukaryota > Fungi > Basidiobolomycota > Basidiobolomycetes > Basidiobolales > Basidiobolaceae > Basidiobolus > Basidiobolus meristosporus. The sequence continues at coordinate 197,240 of MCFE01000012.1, read as the reverse complement.
ATTCCAACATTCCCATCTGCCAGAGTATTATGACCAGCTGGCAGTTCTGCAGAGATTATCAGTTGACTACTTGAATGAAACCCCAAGGAGTCTACATTATTACCTTCAGTGGGCAAACTGTCAACATGGCCTTTTTTAGATGCAGCCTGCTAGTTCCACTGAATTCCAGAGCAAGCTGGTGTTCAACTATTTATCTGCGGCTGTTAGCAGTGCAGTTTAGTTGGGAACCAGACAACATTGCTTTACTTCTTGGTGGCATATTTATGGAAGTGAGTCAAACCAAAGGAGAAATAGTGCTACATATACTTTTGTATGTAGTGCCACAGCATTATACATAATACTTACTATGGTGGGTAATCATCAAATCTTACATTCATGTAGGAGCAATTTCTCAAATATAAAGCTATCTTAAGATCACTTGAGTGTTGATAAAAAAGTAATATAGTAGCATTATGTTGTCAAATTTCAAGCTGTTTGCCCTGCAGACAAGATTATTTTGAGTCAACACCATAAGAGAAGGGGAAAATGACCTTGTGGCTATTTTAACCAACCACTCAGCAATGAAGCATGCTGATGGTATAGGAAATACATTGAGGATCCCAGCCAGTGTTTGCCTCACAGGTCATGTTTGAGCATTCATCAACCACTATCCCCCAAGATAAAAACTCAGAAAAGGCCAGTAAATACCATCATAATATCAGCTGAATTCCAAGTTTCTCAAAATTGACTACTCTCAATATCTTGGTTGTTAGCTGATGGGTGGGCAATCAAACACATTCCCCAGGTGGAGACTATGCCAACTAGCATCCATGCCAAATTTGGTAGTTAGCTGCTTGTTACTTCCATTGGTAGCTGCATTTGATGTTTTGAACCAAAAATACCAGCTGAATACATGCAAAACACCATCAGAATACCAGCTGAAAATCAGATGAATTCCAAGCTTGAGATTTTTCATAGGGTACCCCTATGAAAAATAACTTGATCCTGTGAGTGCATCAGATCTGGATTAACTGCCGGAATCCCACAAGGAGGCCATCATAATGCTGCAGCTTGGAATTAATGGCCCTCCACACAATCCTATGGCCAGACTGTAATAGCATTTTGCTAAATTTACTTACAAATAAAGTTAAAAGCTTGACAGTGTTTAAGCAGTCTTTTGACAAGAGTTGCATGGCATTGTAATGGTCATCATGCACTCTACATTTATCTGAGCTGATCTAACTGGCCAATACATCCAAATGTCTTATATGGCACCAAACTTGATGGTTTTCTGATGGCCTCATAGCAAGCCTCCAATGGCATTATGATGGCAGTACAGAGGCCTACAGCAAATTTTGTATAATGCTACCATACCAATTGACCAAATGGTATTCTCTTTTTCTACCTTCCCTTGTGCAATACATATTTCTACTATAGATTCACCCCTCTTTATTTGTTTACCTACAAACATCTTGGGTACTCCACATGTAGTTTGAATCATGCAAAACTATGGCCTCCTGCTTACTAACTTCTACATATAGGCACACCTGCCACAATTAACACCCTACTATCACATCAATTTTACAATATTTTAGTGTAATACTTGCAAAGTTGCCACATACCTTGAGTTGCTGGTAACATGTACATCTTGCAAACATAAGCTTAGTTACCATCACTTTTGCCATGTATACCCCCCATGAGAAATAATTTGGTTCAACAGGTGGATCCAATCTGGATCAGCCATCAGGATGCTGTTTAGAGACCATCATAATACCAGCAGCTTGGAATTAGTGACCCTCTTAACAATCTTATAATGGGATCACAATGGTGTTTTGCTAATTCTAGTGCCATATAAAGTTATAAAACTTGATGGGGTTTGATTGGTGCTGTGGCAATAATTGCATGACATTTTTGCGGTCTTAATGTGCTCTACAACTATTTTAAATGGATCTAACTGGCCAGGACATCCAATTGCCTTATATGGAAAAAATCTTGACAGTATTTTGATGGCCTTACAGTAAGACTCTGATGGCATCATAGTGGCAGTATGGCAACCTACAGCTAGTTCTGTATATTGCTACCATACCAATTTACCAAATGGTATTTCCTTTTTCTACCTCCCCTTGTGCAATTCATATATTTGACTGTAGAATCACCCCTCTTTATTTGCTTACCCACTACTACCTTGGGTATTCTGCATATAGTTTGAATTAGAAGAACTATGGCCTCCTGCTTACTAACCTCTACAAGTGTGCACACCTGCTGCAATTGACATACTGCAATCACCTCAACTTTATGGTTTTTTAGTGTGATACTTACAAAGTTGCCATATACCTTGTACTGCTTGTAGCATATACATCTTGCAAACATATGCTTGGTTGTTGCCACTTCTGCCATGAATACTGTTGTATAAATTTGTAAATCCACCTAAATATTCACCTAACTTGGCCACTTAGATCATTACCTTCAAATCCTAGAGAATACTGACCAAATTCCTTGTTGGGATTTGCTTAGAATATTTTCACCAAAATACCAGGTACAAAACTTCTCATCACAACAATGTATAAGTGGATTTTGATTGGTTCACTACCAATGAATGTAGCCCTGCTTGCTGCACCAAATGTCAAAGCAAGCTGTTGTCCAATTGTTCTTGTGTTGCCATTAGCGGTGGGGTTTAGTTGAGAACCAGACAACTTTGCTTTATTTTTTGGTGGCATATATATGGAAGTGAGTCAAACTAAAGGGGAAATAGTGTTACATATACATGTGTATGTGGTGCCACAACTTTGTTTATAATGCTTACTATGGCAGGTCATCATTGAATCTTACATTCATGTAGGTGCAATGTCTCAAATACAAGACTGCCTTAGATTCACATGAGTATTGACCAAAAAGTGATATAATGGTGTTACATTGTTGAAGATCAAACTGTTAGCCACATGGACAAGACTACTTTGACTCAACACCATAGGAGAAGAGAAAAAAGCCCATGTGGCTATTGTGGCAAGCCTCTTGGCCATGAGGCACACAGAGAGCATAGGAAGTATTGCAAGGATCATGGCAGCATTTTGCCACACAAGTCATACTTAACCATTCATTGGTCTCTACTGTACCAACATTATCTTCCCAGCCAGTAAATACTTATATATTGGCACCAGACCATCTTTGTCACCTTGTGCAAGCTGAGGCAGGTGAGTTTGTGATGCCTCTAGGCTCACCTCAGCCTTCTGAATATGGCATGCAGAGTGATAGCTCTGACAAAGAAGGCTCACTAATGGATTGCAAACTTATCTCCCCTGACAACTGTACCATGTATGAGCCTGGTCAAACCCCAATACACAATGAGACAGCACCTGTTGAAACAAATGCAAAGGATACTTTATGGAGCCAAGCAAGCCCAGTGATCCATCTACTGGTGAATGATGTAACACAGTGGCTACAGAAGTGGCACATTCCCAGTAATATCAGTAATGGGGGCTTTGAGGATTTATTACTTCTTCTAGCCAAAATTGTTCCGGGATGCAACTTACCATGCACATGGTACAAGTGGACAACTGTCATGTGGTTGGCAGCATATGATGCAGAGACTGTCCTGATTCCAGCATGTGTTAACAGTTGCATGGCATGCACATCCAAAAATGCTACCATTGCAATGGGTCCAAATTGTCAGGAATCCACCGCCATTTAGGGTAAACATTATTCACACTATGGATATATTCAAGTGATACACTGTCTGTGTGTGACCATGCCCATGCCATAGCACTTGATGAATTATCATTAAACAAGTACTCCACCAGCAAATCCTGCTGGCCACTAATTCTTATCAATCTGAATCTGCTGCATGTCTTACAGTATCAGAGCAATAGTCTGAAGGTAGTCTCACTGGTATTTGGGCCTAAATCACCATCTAACCTGGATATCTACCTGAATCCATTGCTGGATGGATTTTGTATGCTTTCCAGCATTATAACAGTAAATGGCCATCATGTAAAATCACATAGTATTTTACGCATTGGAGGTACCCCAGTTATCTGCAAGATAGTAGGTTTTTCTAGGCACAATGGATGGTACTGCTGATGAATGTGTGAGATCCAGGGGATTTACTCCATAACTTGCACACATTATCAATAACCAAACACCAGCACTAAGAACATCATCTTCCCACAGAGAGAACATTCAGATGTCAGCATGCAATTGCAGCAAAGTTGGCAAGCTATAAGCTGTTGGCTGGAATATGGAATCAATTGGAAACCAGATATAGCTAAGATAGAGGGTATCTGTAGGAGCAAAAGCTTTCCACTGGGAGCAATGTGTTTGCTTTTCAACAATATCCCTGTACTGATGACCAAGTTGTACATGGGGCATTTCCAGCTAAATGAGCCCTTTGAGAAACCAGAGAAATTTGAAAGAATTGGCAAGAGATTTCAGAGTATCTGCTACTCCAAGTACTTCTCATGGGCTCCAATTAATATTCATACATATATGCAACAATACAAATGCAAAGACTAGATGAACTGGATATATATTTATTCAAGTGGTGTTCTGAAGCTATTCCTACCAAGAGTACATCAGAAGCATTGGCAGTCATATGTGGACATTGTAGGAATATTTATCCAGAAGCAGACCACCAATGCCAACTTGACGCTGTGGTAGGGTAAACATACCTCCCACAGACAAGTTTATTCATATAGTCATTATGATATACTTATCCATATTTTATCTTATCAGTATTATCCCATTCTTCTTTTGCCCATATTATCAGTATTATCCCCATATGATGTTTACCCTGATTAGTTATTAGCATTAGTTATCCCAGATGTTATTCAGCTTTGTGATCAGTGGATGTATCTATATAAGGCAAGTACCCGCGTCAGTACCCGTGACACATGACCTAGGTCTGTGTTACCATCTCTACCATTTCAATACCATATATGGTATTTCTATGTTGCACAGGTTTCAGACTACTGATTCCTGATTGGTTGAGAGTGCTGTGCCTTTTAGAACCTTCCAGGACATTCTTGGCATATTTTTAGCTCATAGTGATGTCATCAAGAATTCCACTGATACCTAGAATCTTCTAGAACCTTGTCATTAGTAATCACTTGGCAATCAGGAAAAGTATTTAAGGGAAAGCAATCCCTCATCAATAAATCATCCCTTCTATCAGTAACACTTCTCCCTTATTGATTAGCAGTTGATCACTGCACCTGCCTTCAACAGTACATCTCAGACCTGCCATCAAGGAGCTTTTCAAGGTAGTGCACAAGACACACAGAGGCCTTTCGAGACACTTGGAGCACCTATGAAGCTAGAGAAGCAGGAGCTTTTACCATAGTGACATATTGACAAAGACACCAGCAGTTTAGACACAGAGGTTATTGCACCCATCAGACACCTCACAAACCTTGAGTTGTGTAGCTTCTCCCAGGAGTACCTCTACACCACCACAACGCATCTACAGCTGTTGTGTGAGGAGTTTGTTAAGGGATTTGAGCAGCTATACTACAAACACAAAGCTAAGTGCGTAGGTCTCTGCCACTACTGTATCCATTCTCTGCTCTGTCTTGCATGGTGTGTGGAGAATATTGGGCCTTGCTTCACCTTTTGGGAGTTTCTTATGGAGCAGATGTGTGGGGAGATAGGAAGACAAGTCAAGTTGTAGGTACAACCATATCCCAATCTCATCAAGAATATTACCTTCAAGTCCATCATGGATGTGATGAGTTGGCACATGGAAGCCCAAGTTCTTTTTTATTCAATGTATATGTGGAATACCTAAGGTAGTGGTGGGTTAGCAAATAAGTAGGGGTGATTCTACAGTGGAATATATGAATTGCACAAGGGGAGGTAGAAAAAGGAAATACCATTTGGTAAATTGGTATGGTAGCAACATACAGAACCAGCAATAGGCTGTCATCCTGCCTATATAATGCCATCAGAGTTTTGCTGTGAGGCTGTCAAAATACCATCAAGTTTCTTGCCATATAAGGCATTTGGATGTCCTGGACAACTGGATCCACTTGAAATAGTTATAGAGCACTGAAAGACTGCAACAATTCCATGCAAATATTGTCCTAGCACCAATAAAATATTAGACTTGTTCCATTGTACCGTGCCAGGGCGCGCGGCGTAATCTGTGGTTGTAAAGAACGATTGGGCGCAATATTATAGCTACCAGAAGGCAGGATTGTTCTTGGACAATTTTGCACTATGGGGATGATCTCGCACACTATGGCACAATCTGACATGATAAGGTTGGCCCTGATGATTGCACCAACTTGTAATGTTTGCATCACATGCGCAATTGGATACCGCTATAATGGCAGGTAAAATCTGGTATTTGGATAGGTTTCTTTAATGTAAATGGAAATAAATGTGTATCACACTATAAACTACACTGATACTTACCATTTTGGTTACCCTCACTCCAATTGGACGGTATCTCAGTGGTTAATTGGTCCAAAAGTATCCTGAAGCAGGCAGCCCCCAATTGGCTCATTGACTACTGAAAAAGCTACCTGATTTGCCATCAAATATCCAATTTTGCCCATTGAGCAAGTAAATCCCTGATCCTAGTGATTGGACAAGGTGTCATAGCTAGCACGCAAGCAATCATGTAGGTGCAAACAGATCCAATAGCTGCACTGGTATTACAGATGACATATATATATGCAGTGTGTTTATTTATAAGGGTTCTGTCTCAAATGTGAGACAACCTTGATATTACTTATATCAAAAATTTGATGATCACTGATTTGCAATGGCTTGATTTGGATTGCAAAAAAAAAGGGTTGTTGGGATCATTACAAATGTGAGCAATTCAAAGCAATTGCATCATCTTCTCCTAGGTTTTTTTCTCACAGGGATTACTATTGAAGCATTTGGTAGTGACTCACTTTGCACACCTATACTACTTCCTGGCTAACTATCATCTTGGCTACTTGTGTATTTGTAGTCAGTATTTTGCCTCCTAGTTGATGAGTGCAATGCTGCAGCTTGGCCGTGCTGAATTGCTCCAACTGAACCAACTGAACCGGCCTGTAGTGCCACGCGCTGACGCGTTCTTTTACTTGCCAAGGGCTCTGGTGGTTGAGGCACTTCATGTTGGTCATCATCAGTCAGTTCACCAGAAGTAACTTGCTGATGGTCAGGCAAAATGGCATGCAGAGGCACGCCTTGACGTGTTGAGATGGCCCTTGGCTAAGTTTGATGTGATGCTGCATGTTGACGCAACTTGGTCCGCTCCAATGGACTTGTGTCTAAATGAGCAGTTTTGCGAGTTCTTGTAGTTTTGCTCTGAAGCATGTGCATTGACCCGACGCCTGTTGACTCAATGCGCGTTGACTTGACGCGGGGCGTTCTGGTAAAGGGTGTTGGCATGGTCTGGACTGATGTGCGCCGGCGCGCTGTGGTTGCAAGAGATGGTAGGGAATCCAGCAAGGCGTGCTGGTGCAATCTAGACAATGTTGCTTGCAGTCTGTATTCTTCCTCCTAAAGCTCACCATCTGATTCCTCAAGGTATTCACTTACCCTCTGTCTGATACTTTGGAACTGTTGCCTGGATGAGTCCGGTGTATATTGCTCTCGGAAGCCACTTAGCTCTACTAATATATCACGTAGTACATTAGTCATTTGAGGCAAAAACTCATTCAAAATCTCTTTGGTTCCCAAAGTTGAGGCACAAACAGACGCGTCCGGCCCGTACTGTGCAAATTGCGCGCAAAATTGTTCCCACGCAGCTTCTTTGTCAAATCCCCTCACTCTCAGCTCATTCTTGATTTCAATACTTGTCTTGTTATATATCTTTTTACATACATCAGCTGGCATCTTGATGTAGAACTCATGCCACAGCTTTCTACTCAAATTTTTCCATCTTTGTCAACTCTCTGAGGTATCTAGTTCTGCTAGATTAATCAGTAGTGCCCAAATATCTGTATGAAGGCTCATCATAGACACTTGGGCCATACTAAAATCATTTGGTAAGAACTCGAACAGATCCAACATCAACTTCTCCGGTCTAGACCGCACCTGTGAGCTGGGGGATGGGTTCTGTCTGGGTTGTACTAAAGATGAGTTGAGGCTTGGTATGGGGACCATAGCAACAGATTTGGATACTTATACAGCAGTATATTGGCATCAGCCTGGTCTTATATGAAATATATATGAAAACTAATGTGATTGTTGAATTTTCCATATATTATGCATGATGCATCTTGGATCGCGTTGACATGGATCAGATCACATCAATTGCAGATTTCCTATTTGATTATAGACCTATGATTAAAGCATCAATAAAAGTACCAAGGCATTGTTTGCGGATGATTTTTGCAACATAATGATGGGATACATGGCAATTGATGGAGATTTAACTATAATGTATTAAAAATCAGATAAATAACGCATATTGCGCCCAATTGATTCAAACCGCCTCCATACAATCATCCATCAACTTTAATATGACTTACTCATCTGAATGGTCTTTTCTCATCAATCCCATCACTACCACTGGATTTCCTATTGACACACTAGAGGAGATCTATTCCAAGTACTGTGGACCATCAACCCCAATCTACTCAAGGAGATCCCTTGTTAAGCTTCTCTGCTATTACAAGAACTATTGCCCTACAAGGTTTCATCCCACCATCCATGGCAACAAAAGTCCTAGAAGCTTTCATTCCCAGCTGACAGCAATGGAGAACCACCTTGCAGAGGGTATGAATGACTTAGAGCAAGCTTGGAATACTTGGTTCAGAAGCTCCAATAGACTTCCATATCCCAGAGTGTTCAGCAACAGGTTCCATATCAGGAGTATTTTGGATACCTTCCCAGTGAGGATTAACAGTCCTTCTAGAGGGCAGAGGCACTTTTATTCTGGCAAGTACAAGGCACACTGTGTGAAGTTTCAAGCACTGTCTGACATTGAGGGTAACATCATCTGGTTTAGTGGGCCATTTGCTGGAAGTAGGCATGACAAAGCACTCTGGGTAGAGAATCATCCTGAATTCAGTAGAGGGGAGAAATGTATGGCAGACTTAGCCTATATAGGAGAGGATTGTCAGAGATTAGGATGTATTACAGCTTATAGGAAGCCAAGGAATGGTGTGCTTAGCAGGAAGCAGAAGCTCTACAATGAGGTATTTAATCATTTTAGAGTAAGGGTAGAGCACACATTTGGATATCTGAAGAGATTCAGCATATTGGCAGGTAAATACAGAGGAAAGTCATATATAGGTGAAAACTGCAGAATAGGTAAAATAGTTAAGATACTTATTAATGCACAGTATGTTCATACAAGAAGACATCCACTGAGAGAAATGTGTCTGGAGCATTATGAAGAGTAAATACAGCAAGGAAAGCACTATTCTGAGCAACATAAGTAAGATTGAGTAAAATTACCAGTAACTGTATCATACCACTGGCATCATGGTAGAAATTATAGTGCCAGATAGTGCCGCAGAGTGCCAGATTGATCTGGCACCATAAACAGGCTGGCACTATGTGGCACTATCCAACGGAACAAGTCTATTGTCAAGTTTTATCCCTTTATTTGGTTGTAAAATTAGCAAAACACCATAATGATCCCATCATAAGATTGTTAGGAGGCTCTCTGCTTCTAGGCTGCTGCTATTATGATGGTCTCTAAATGGGATCTTGATGGCTGATCTGGATTGGATCCACCTGTGGAACCAAATTATTTTTCATAAGGAAAAGTTCAAGAATTTACAACTTTGAAGTACAGATGCTCAAGACCCTGCTAATGAATCCACTCAAGAATAATAGATCATGTAGAACACTCATTAGTTAACACATGACTCAAATTAGAGGTCATTTGAGACAGTATTTCAGCAGTTCATATCAAAAGAGTCCAATAACAACATAGACTAGGCCTTTTTTGCTAGGATTACTAAGGTGACATTGGTTGCATGTAACTTTCAAACCAGCCCATCAAATGAAATGCTATATTTACAGGTGCTGCACCTATGTCCAATCTGCATCACTGCAAGATTTTAGCTTTATATCACCTGTTTCACTTGTGCAATTGCACAGAAACTCTGATCCATGAAAATTCTCTTGTATATGACTTCCCCAGCTGAAGAATAAAACAGAGGCTCTCTTTCCAGAATCTGCACAACACAGTTACAAGCTTGAAGGTTATTAGACTTCTCCTGCAGCACTTACACTACTGGGTATTCTGACTTTAACCAATACTACATCAGCAAAGTGACTGAAAAGCTCACAAGCATACAATCTAACTTCTACAAGAAAACTACCACTTCTCTGTTGGATAAATCCCCTCTAAGAAGCCCCTTTACTCTAAAGTTACCCCTTTAGACATCTCTTTAGTCTAAAGACCCCTTTAGGGGCCCATTAAAAAACCCCTTAGTTGTAAAGTCCACTTTATAGACCATGGTAGGATGCCCCTTTGCTCTAAAGACACCCCTTTAGACTCCTTAATCTGGAAATATTTTTCCAAGAAAGGAAAGTGATTTTTACTTGTAGAATAGCTACTTTAAACTGTAATCACCCCTATAGTTGACAAATGGCCAGAACTCTGCAATAGAAGTGGGAAACACTACACTTTTTCAGTTGTATAGTGCCACATTGAGCCACAATTGCCAAGTTGTGCCATTGTGTGGCAGAGAGGTATAGCAGACATGAACTTGGCCACAGAGTGTGAAACATAGCTCTTCATCATCATGCAAAGCAGCCCCTCTGTTTCATCCACTGTGCTGGAGAAAATCCAGTTTTGACCTTTTGTTTTGAATCAATGTTGTGCAGGATACATAAGTGCACAGAAGGACTGAAGACATGCATCTGGTACTCAGTACCCATGGCACTATGAGTTAGCTCCTGTGACTTGCATTATGTCACAAAAATGCATGGCACTATCTTGGTCCACTGGTACTATATGGCACTATAGGTGCTTTATATAGGTGTTACTTTAGGCCCAATATTTAAGTATATTGCCATGCATTTTTGTGACATAATGCAAACCACAGTAGCTAGATTCTGAGTGCCATGGATATTGAGTACCAGATGCATGCCTTCAGTCCTTCTGTGCTCTTACATATCCTGCACAACATTGATCTAAGGAAAAAGTCACAAAATGGATTTTCTCCAGCACAATGGGTGAAACAGAGTTTTGTTTATTGCTGATTAGCCTCTATATGGTAGAACAATCCCCAAATTAAACATAACACAACACCCTATGAAAAATAATTTGGCCTACAGGTAGATCCATTCAGGATCAACTGTCAGGATACCATTTAGAGACTGTCATAATACCAGCAGCTTGGAACTAGTGAACCTCTTAACAATCTTATGATGGGATCACAATGGTGTTTTGCTAATTTTATTGCCAAATAAAGTTATAAAACTTGACAGGATTGGACTGGTCCAGTGACAATAATAGCATGGCATTGTTGGGGACTTATTGCGCTCTACAACTACTTTAAATGGATCCAACTGGTCATGACATCCAGCTGCCTTTTATGGCAAAAATGTTGACAGTATTTCAGCAGCCTCACTGAAAGATTTGAATGGCATTATAATGGCAGTGTGGCGGCCTACAGATAGTTCTGCATAATGCTACCATACCAATTTACCAAATGATATTTCCATTCTCTACCTCCCCTTGTGTATTTCATATATTCCACTGTAGAATCACCCCTATTTATTTGCTTACCCACCACTACCTTAGGTATTCCACATATACATTGAATAAAAAAGAACTTGGGCCTCTGGCATACTAACCTCTGCAAATGCGCACACCTGCTTCAATCAACATACTATTCTACTGTACAATCACCCCTCTTTATTTGCTTACCCACTACTATGTTGGCTATTCCACATATAGTTTGAATTAAAAAAACTATGGCCTCCTGCTTACTAACAGCTATTAATATATACGCCTGCTGCAATTGGCATACTTCTATCACCGCAACTTTACAGCTTTGTAGTGTGAAACTTGTGAAATTGCCATATACCTGTTACTGCTGGTAACATATACATATTGCAAACATGTGCTTGGTTGTTGCAATTTCTGCCATAAATACCTCCTGAATATCTGCAAAGAGCTTATTGGTATTTAACTAATACATTCCTTCTCCCTGCTGGCTTCTAGTCCCCCTTAGTAGTGTGCTCTGGCACTTGTTTGTGTGAATTCCATATTGGATGGTGTAGAAGTTGACTTGTGACCATGAGAAATCTGGCATACCTTGGTAGAGTTTTCCTAATAAGAATTAGTTCCTTGTTGCACCAAATCCTACTTTGCATAACTTAACTGGTTACTGATGCATTGGGGCTGCTTAGCTTCTAAACACCACAGGCATTGGTGTTTCTATGTGCACATCTGTCCTCAGCATTTTCCAACTGTTCCTGACTGTCCTCCATGTGCCAACTCATTGCATCCATGATGGACTTGAAGGTAATATTCTTGATGAGATTGGGATATGGTAGTACCTGCAACTTGACTTGTCTTCCTATCTCCCCACACATCTGCTCCATAGGAAACTCCGAAAAGGTAAAGCAAGGCCAAATATTCTCCACACACCATGCAAGATGGAGTAGAGAATGGATACAGTAGTGGCAGTGATTTGTGAGTTCAACTTTATGTTTGTAGTGTAGCTGCTAAAATCCTGTTACAAACTCCTTGAACAACAGCTGCTGATGTGTCAAGTTGGCATTGGTGATATACTTCCAGATAAATATTCCTGCAATATCCACATATGCCTCCCAATCATTCTAATGTACTCCTGGTAGGAATGACTTCATAACACCACTTGAATAAATACATATCCAGTTTGTCTAGTCTTTGCATTTGTATTGCTGCATATGTATATGAGTATTGATTGGAGCCTGTGAGAAGTACTTGGGGTAGTATATACTCTGTAACATCTTGCCAATTCTTTCAAATTTCTCAGGTATCTTAAAGGGCTCATTAAGCTTGAAATGCTCCATGTACAATGTTGTCATCAGTATAGGGACATTGTTGAATAACAGATGCATTGCTTCCAGTGAAGTGCTGCTACTCCAACTGATACCCTCTATCTTAAGCATCTCCAGTCTCCAATTGATTCCATATTCTGGCCAATGGCTTATAGCTTGTCAACTTTGCTGCAATTGCATGCTGACTTCTGTGTGTTCTATCTGTGGGATGCAGATCTTAGTTGGGTGTCTGGGTATTGATAATGTGTGCAAGTTACGGAGTAAATCCCCTGGATCTCACACATCTGACAGCAATACCATCTATTGTGCCCAAAAAAAACCTGCTATCTTGCTGATGGCTGGGGTATCTCCAATACAAATAATAATATGCATGTTTACATGACAGTCACTTACTGTTATCCCACTGGTAATCATACAAAATGCATCCAGCAATGGATACAGGTAGCTATCCAGATTGGACAGTGATTTAAGCCCCAATAATAGTGAGACTACCATCAGAATATTGTTCTGCTACTGCAAAATGGGCAGCCAATATAGATTGATGTAAATCAATGGCCAGCAGGATTTGCTTGTTGAGTACTTGTTTAATGAGAGTCCATCAAGTGCTAAGGCAACAGCATGGCCATATATACCTTCAAAGTAGCCCTTGCTTCTTAGCTGTTTGTAATGTTTGCCATAAAATATATTGGACATGTTTGCACTTGGTTGAGACTGGGTGCAGTACTGTATAGCTTTGCAATATTTGTTGGAGTACATTAGCTTCTTTAGATGGGTCACTACCAGACTATATCTGGGGTGTGAATGATGTTTTCCCTCAATGGTTGTAGATTCCTGACAATTTGGAAACATTACAATTGCAGCATATTTGGATATGAATACTATGCAACTTTTAACACATACTAGAATCAGGATAGTCTCTGGATCAATTGTTGCCAGCCACATGACAGCTGTCCACTTTTACCATGTACATGGTAAGCTGTGTAGTGGGGTGACAGTGACACCCACTGACAGATGTGCTCATTCCCTCATTTTCTACTTCCCTATATCTCTACTACATTTATTTTAGTTTTATCCCATTTGTCTTACCCAATCAGTACTATCCCATAAGCCAGTTGACTATCACACCTGCTTACCTTATTGCATAAGTTACCCCTCACTCTATGTAGATTACTAGCAATAAGTGCTTCTATATTAGGCAAGTACCTGCACCAGTACCTGTGACACATGATCAACCCATGTCACCATCCCTACCATTTCCATACCATATATGGTATCCCTATGCTACACAGGTTTCAGAATACTGATTCCTGATTGATTGGATGTGCTGTGCCTCTTAGAACCATCCAGCACCTACTTAGAACATTCTTAGGTCATTCTGATGTCATTAAGATTTCTATTGATATCCAGAACCTTCTGGAGCACCATGATTAGTAATCACTTAGCCAGTAAGAAAAGTATATAAGGGAGGCTATCCCTCAACAATAAATCATCATCCCTTTTATCAATATACCAACTTGTTGATTAGTGTGATCACTGCTACCTGCTGCTACCTGAACTTCCAACCCCAGACCACAGGACACTCCCAGGAAACCATGCTGACAGCCAACTGACCTTGGAGGCACTACTTGTGAGGAATACTCAGACTAGGTATCTTTTATTATATTTGATTCTTTCCCAAGTTTGTTCTTGTACAGGCAAAGATACTTTTCTGTCTTTGTAACTATTGACCACAGCTGCATTCTTATCAAGTCCCTGCTGGTGGAGTTTACAGTTGTTTTGACTTTGGAAGCTTTAGTACATTGTCATCTCAAAGGATGCTGAACCCAGCACATACTTTTGTTAAGACACCAACTAAGTTGGGGATTGTAGCTCAATAGTTTTCTCTTGACAAGCTTGTGGCTTTATTCCCCTTCACATTAGATTAGAGACAGAACCCAAGTATTCCTAGCAAGCTTTTGCCAGAGGTTATTGCACCCAGTGAACACCCCACACACAAATCACTTGAGAAGTGTTGGACGTATCTCTCCCTTGGACTTATACACCACCACAGCGGCATACTGGAATTAATTTGCCAAGTAGTAGTAATAAATCTTCAAAGCCTCTATTACTGATATTAGTGGAAACCCACCATTTCTCTAGCCACAACATCACATCATTCACCTGTAGATGGATGACTGGGCTCATGTGGCTGCATAAAGTATCCTTGGTATATGTTTCAATGGGTGCTTTCTGATTGCATATAGGGATTTGACCAGGCTCATACACGGTACTCTAGTTAGGGGCAATAGCCTCATAATCCGTCAGTGAACCTTTTTGTTAGAGCTATCACTCTGTGTGCCATATTCAGAAGGCTGAGGTGGGCCCAAAGGCATTGCAAAATTACCTGACTCAGTTTGAGCAAGGTGACAAACATGACCAGGTGCCAATATAGAAGTATCAACTGGCTGGCAAGATAATGTTGGTACAGTAGTGATTGATGAATGGTCAAATATGACTTGTGTGGCAAAATATTGGCTGCAATCCTTATAATACTTCCTATGCTCTCTGTATGCTTCATGGCCAAGAGGCTGGCTACAATAGCCATATGGTCTTTTTTCTCTTCTCTTACAGCATTGATTCAAGGTAGTTGTATATATGGGGCATACAGTTTGACTTTCAACAACAGAATGCTATTATATTACTTTTTGGTCAATACTCATATGAATTTAAGACAGTCTTGTATTTGAGACATTGCACCTACGTGATTGTAAGATTCAATGATAACCTGCCATAGTAAGCATTATAAATAAGCTGTGGCACCACACACATATTTATATCTAACACTATTTCCCTTTTGGTTTGACTTACTTACATATATATGCTACCAAAAGATAAAGTAAAGTTGTCTGGTACCCAACCAAACCCCACTGCTGACAGCAGCAGAAGAACGGTAGAACATGTTGCAATTTAAGAAGTGATTTGGATATACGGAACTTATCAAGAAATAGTGATAATGGTTGAACTGTTGTTTATTAATAAAGAAGCTCAGTATTTATACCTTTGTAGAAGTAATATAGCTGTAACACTAAGTAAGGAGGGCATCTCAATATTCAGGAGCATTCTGTAACAGTTTCAGTGCTAGTACATAATAGTTAGTATTAGTGCTAATTTGATCCTGACTAGGGGGGTATAATCATGAGATCATAGATTTGAAGAAAGTGGCAAAGTTAGAGCTGTAAATTAGTCCCACTGTGACCAAGACTAGTCCAGAATTGCTAAGTAAATTTTTAGCTGCAGAATGATACCAAATAGTCCAATATTTCAACACTCCCTCTCAACTAAATAATTTCTTCATCCTAATTCCTCTGTGAGATTCTCAAATTGTGGCCTAGCTAGTGGTTTTGTCAATATATCTGTCACCATTTTGCTAGTTGGGCAGTACACTAACTCTACTAATTTTTTTCTACAGCTTCCCTCACAAAGTGATGCTGTATATCAATGTGCTTAGTTCTGGCATGATTAGTAGGATTTCTAGCTAATGAAATACAATCTTGATTATCCTTGTAAATACATGTTGGTTCATCTGAATGAAAACTCAAGTCTTTGAATAACTTTTGTAGCCATGTAGCCTCCTTAGTTGCTTGACATGCAGCCATATATTTGGCTTCAGTTGTAGATAGGGCCACAGTTGGCTGTTTCTTGAAATTCCAGGTAATAGCTGCACCAGCATAAAGAAATACATAGCCTGTGATAGAGCATCTGTCAATCAGATCCCTACACCAATCTCAATGACTATAACATCAAAATTTTGCCTATTAGCTGCTCCAGTGTATTCCAGTACCATATTTATAGTACCTTGTAGATATCTGAAAATCTGCTTAACTGCTGCAATTTGATCTGATCCATAATTCTGCATGAATTGACTGACTATTCCAACTGCCACTGCAATATCTGGACGTGTAGACACTATCAAGTACATTAGGCTACCAACCATTGATTGATAGGGAAGGTTTTGGTCCATATTTGAGCTGTTTTGATTTATAACTGGCTGATATTTGCTTAATTCCAGGTTATTGTCCATTGGGGTAGCTGCAGGTTTGCAATTTTCCATTTTGAAGCATCTAAGAATGTCCCTGATGTACTTAGACTGATTCAGCACAATTTTCTGCATAGGTATGTCAAATTTGACCTCAATTCCAAGAAAATAGCTCAATTTTCCAAGATCTTTCATCTCAAACTTGCTGAAGAGATCTGATTTCATCTGTATAAGTGCCTCTTGACCACTTGAAGCTATAATTAGGTTGTCCACATAATGAACTAGAATGATCACACCCTTTTTGAGCTGCTTTACATATATACTGTGATCTGCAGTGCTACAAGAGAACCCAATTTCCTCTAAATATGTGTCAATCTTGTTATACCATGCTCTAGGTGCCTGCTTAAGCCCATACAACAATTTTTTAAGTTTGCACACCTTATGGGGTACTTTTGGACCGGTAAAGCCTTCTGGTTGCTCCCTATATATAGTTTCTTGCAAATCCCCTTTTAGAAAGGCTGTTTTGACATCCATTTGGTGTAGATCTAGACTGTGTACAGCTGCCAGGGCTAGAACTGTCCTTATGGAGTTAAACTTGGCAACCGGAGCAAATGTTTCCTTAAAGCCTAGTCCCTGGATCTGGGAATAGCCTTTAGCCACCAATCTAGCCTTGTACTTATCAATGGCACCATTTGAGGTTATCTTGATCTTGTAGACCCATCTACTTCCTATTGGCTTTCTTCCATTTGGTTAATCTACCAGTTTCCACGTTTCTGCCTTGATCATTGATTGGTACTCCTCCTGGATGGCTTGTTGCCACTTAGTAGCATCTGGACTTTGCATTGCCTGTTCCAGATTCTGAGGTTTGGCACATAAGGCAAGATAAGCTTCTTCATGATCATTGGATGTCTGCCACCAGGATCCAGGGGCATTTCTTATTCTGGTAGATGTCCTAACTGGGATAATATGTTCTGATCTGGAACTGGTAGAAGTATCTTCCCTATCTGGCTGGGTTTGGTATGTATCTTCTTCATTAGTGTTGATTGCACCATCAGGCAGCTGGCCAATGATTTCTGTGGCTTTCTGATCTGAATTCTCCTCAAATACTACGTCCCAGCTCTTGATCAGCTTCTGAATTTTGCCATCATACACTCTATACCCAATAGAATCTTCACAATACCCAAGAAAGATCCCTTTCCTACTCTTTGGTTCCAACTTTGAGCATTTTTTGTCAGGAATGTGATAAGAAACATCACTGCCAAAGATCTAGAGGTGCTGGAGATCTGGCTTTTTGCCTGTATATGCTTCAAAGGGTGTAGAATCACGTAGCGCTGTTGTTGGGCATCTGTTCTTGATGTATACAGCGGTAGTAACAGATTCAGCCCAAAACTTGTAGTCCATTCCCTTATCATGTAGCATAGATCTTCCCATCTCTACTATTATTCTATTTACATGTTCTGCTACTCCATTTTGCTGTGGAGTATGAGGAACTGTGGTCTGTTGAAGTATACCAGTAGACAAGCAGTATTTTGCAAACTCCTTTGAGCAGTATTCTCCTCCATTGTCACTTTGTAGTACCTTCAATTTAAACCCAGTTTATGTTTCTGCCATGTTCTTGCAGTGCTTAAATGTCTCTAAAGCTTCATCCATTGTTTGGAGGAAGTACACCCATCTATATCTTGTTTTGTCACCAACAAACGTCATAAAGTATCTCTTGGCTCCAAAGGACAGTGTTCTCATGGGGCCACATATGTCTGAGTGTACAATAGCCAATATTTTGGTGGTATTGATGCCTTCTGAGGTCTTAAAATGTTGGCTAGCTTGTTTGCCATATGAACATCCCTTACAAACATTCAATTTGATTGGAATTGAGTATTTTAGGCCCAAAACAAGCTGATTTTTTGCCAATTGGCTCATTTTCTGTTCCCCAATGTGTCATAGCCTCCTATACCACATCTCCCAGTTTGTTTCATCAGTTTCAGCAATGTTGACATACTCAGGTACAATGATCTTTAATTGTAACTTGTATATATTGTGATCTCTGATTCCTGATGCTAACTTTTTGTCCATTCTCACTCAATATTGAGCAGCTCATCTTAGTAAAAACAAATGTCAGTCCCTGAGTAGTTGCTTTACTGACTGAGAGTAAGGTCTTAGCTATTCCAGGTACATAGAGTATGACAGTGAGTCTGGCTATAGTTGCCCCTGAGCTATTGCTCATATTGAGTTGTATAGACCCACTTGCAGCAGCTTCCAGAGCAGAGTTATCTCCCAGATAAACCTTTGTTATGGGAATAGTTTTAAGTTGCTGAACCACTCCTTTATACCACAAATATGCTGTGATGCTCCAGAGTCAGTATATCATTCATTAATTTGGTTACTTGCAATCTTTTGTATGGTTACAAATAACTGTTCATCAATAGTTATATGGTTTGCCTGCTTTGAGTACTGTTTTTTGCCTGCTTGTTTCTTCTGTATTCTCTTGCCTGGTGTCCTGGCTTTTTACAATAGTTGCAGCAACCAGGTTTTCTTTGGTTCTGTTGTTTTCCCTTCTTTTCTGAGTGCCTTTCTGAGCTGAATAAAGCATGATCTTCAATTTTCTCAGCTTGATCATTATGTCAAAGTTCTTCATGAAGAAGTCTTCCTTTGATATAGTTTAAAGTAAAGTTGTCTTCTCTGCTTTCAAAAGAAAGTATGAGTGACTCATACTTGTCTGGTAGGCTGCAATGCAGACAAAGTCTCTTTTCTTCATCATCTACACCAGCATTAATACTGTAAAGTTCTTCTGCAAGTGTCTCCATTTTGGTAATGAGCTGCAGCATGTCATCATCTGTCTTCTTCCTCATTTTGAAGAACTTTTGTTTCAAATAAAGCTTGCTTGATACTGACTTTGCCCTAAAGATCTTCTCTAAGGATTCCCATGCTGCTTTGGCATTATTTGAGGCATGGATTTGTCCAATGAAGGAATCTTGCACATTGATACATATGGCATTAAGTGCCTTTCTCTCCTTCTCTTGAAACTTCTCCACTGCTTCTGTGGTTCCTTTGGGCTCAACTTCTTTTCCTGTTACTATATTCCAAAGCTTCCTTTCCTCAAGGTGGATCTGCATCTGGATTCTTCAAAGTTTGTAGTTCTTTCCATCATACCTCTCCTTTACAAGGAATATGTTTGTGTTGTTCTGTTAGCTTGTAGAAGTCATCTTTAGAATTGATTAAAGCAATCAGGGCTCATAACCTGTTGCAATTTAAGAAGTGATTTGGATATAAGGAACTTATCAAGAAATATTGATAATATTTGAACTGTTGTTTATTAATAAAGAAGCTCAGTATTTATACCTTTGTAGAAGTAATACAGCTAGAACACTAAGTAAGGAGGGTTTCTCAATATTCCAAAGCATTCTGTAACAGCTTCAGGGTTAATACATAATAGTTAGTATTAGTGCTAGTTTGATCCTGACTATAGGGGAATAATCATAAGATCATAGATGTGAAGAAAGTGGCAAAGTTAGAGCTGTAAATTAGTTCCACAGTGACCAAGACTAGTCCAGAATTGTTAAGTAAATTTTTAGATCCAGAATGATACCAAATAGTCCAATATTTCAACAGAACAACAGCTTGCTTTGATTTTCCAAGCAACCAGCAGGGCTGCATCCAAAAAAGGCCATGTTAATGGTGAGCCCACTGAAGGTAATAATACATACTCCTCAGGCTCTTGGTCAAGTAGGCAATTCAGAACCTCTGTAGAGCCACAAGTTGACTGTTATGCTCAGGTAGATGAGAATGTAGCAAACACAGTACCCCAGCTGAAGACCAGCAAGTAGCTGTCATAACATCACCACCATCCATATTAGCAAGTATGTTGTCAGCGCATACCAAGGCATCAATCAAGTAATTAGGTGCAGTGGCCAATGGAATAGATGCAATGGCCTAGAAAAGTAAGGAAATAGTCCAGAAACAGGATGAGCAGATGAATTTTGTAGAGAAGTCAAAATCCCAGGTAGGGAAGGCAATATTTTTGCTGCAAAGAAGGTACTCAAGTAGCTTAATGTTATAGCTAAGAATTGACCCATTTCCAGATAATATAATGGAGGATCACTGTACAGCCTTTGAAGCACAACCACAGTGCCCAAAGATAAAGCCCACAGAAAAAGCTATCATAGCATGGGAGGGAGACAATGTGGTGTTTATACCAGAGCCTAAATTTCAAAAGACATTGAAGATCAGTGAAGCTGTTGAGTGCAATAATGAAGAGTGGGCTAATATTCCAGTGTGCATCAGAATTGTAGCATGCCATCACTTTAAGGCTGGCATACCATGGGACCATCTAGAACTCAAGGCCAAGCAGAATGCACTTGACTTGCTCCATGAGCATTATCATGAACTCAAACAGGTGAACTGATTTGGACCAGCATTGATATGCTAAGAGAGTATCTTAAGAATAGCAGAAACTATCAGAGGCAGAAGAACAAGGGTATCATGGCTGCAAACTAGCAGCTTCCTCAAGAGCCCATTACAAGCAGGGTCAAAAGCTCTAGACAAGTGTCAAAGTGACGTCAGGTAGCTGTTAGAGTGCCAATTAGGGACAAGCAGGCAGATATGGATGCTCCAGCACAATATTTATAATGAAAAAAGCTTAGTACCATTCAGAAAACACTCAGTCAAAGTATCAGTGAAGGAGCTGGCAGTGATAAATACCAACAGCTTTTACATGAGCCCATCACAACTATGGTTGAGAGCTTGAAACAAGCAGAAAATAAAAGTCAGGTTGCCAGGAGAGTGCCTGCATGGGACATGCAGGCCAAAGCAGATGCATCAGAGTAGCATTTATCAAGCAGAAAATGTAGTTCAATACAGGCCCAGAACAGACTGAATCCCATCAAAGCCAAGAAGAATTACAAACAAGAAAACAGCTGTTCTCACACAAGTTGAAAGTGGAGCTGGTTGAGCTACATTCCTGCAAGGTAGATGAGTTTGCAGAAAAAAGCAATTTGTCTTACCAAAGCCTTCACATCTTCCATTGATGATGGAGTGAAGATCTTAGAGACAGACAAGGTACAATGTCAAGCACTCAAAAGACTATCACAATGCCTCAGTGAAATTTTGGAACATTAATAGGCACACAAAGAGGTTGCAGCACTTCTTCAAGAGCAGTGCTCCAGAATATGCACTGGAATATTGCAAGGATGTATTGCAAAGACTGGCAGATGAGGAGCTAGACCTTGCAGTGCCAGCTGAAGACCAGGATGTGTGTACCAGTGAATGAGCAATGGCATAAAGCCATTGGGTCCCCACCAAAGTTGTGGAACCAGAGCATTACAACAGAAATATTTATTGAGTGGTTGATTTTAATGGATTTACTAGTTGAGTGTGGGTTTGGGCTTAATGTTAGTGTAGGATATAGAGACTTGTATAGGTGAGTACAATTGGCAATTGAGGTACATCTGAAGCTTCAATGGAAATAAATCAATTTGTATGCATGAAAAGTAAGAGAAATGGTTGAGTCAGGAAGCAAGGAGTGCAAAAGAGGCAATAGGCAATGGCTGCACATAAACATAGGAGGTGATAGAGTGCCCATGATCAGAAAGTGAGCAAACTGGCAGGGAATCAATCAAATGTCATTTATGCAATAGACTTGTTCCTTTGGTTATTGACACATATTGTCAGCCTGTTTATAGTGCTAGATCAATCTGGCACTCTATGGCACTATCTGGCACTATAATTTCTAATAATTTGGTTCCACAGGTGGATCCAATCCAGATCAGCCATCAAGATCCCATTTAGAGACCATCATAATAGCAGCAGCCTAGTAGCAGAGAGCCTCCTAACAATCTTATGATGGGATCATTATGGTGTTTTGCTAATTTTACAACCAAATAAAGGGATAAAACTTGACAATAGACTTGTTCCTTTGGATAGTGCCACATAGTGCCAGCCTGTTTATGGTGCCAGATCAATCTGGCACTCTGCGGCACTATCTGGCACTATAATTTCTACCATAATGCCAGTGGTAGGATACAGTTACTGGTAATTTTACTCAATCTTACTTATTTGCTCAGAGTGGTACTTTCCTTGATTTATTTGCTCTTCATAATGCTCCAGACACATTTCTCTCAGTGGATGTCTTCTTGTATGAGTATACTGTGCATTCATAAGTATCTTAACTATTTTACCTATTCTGCTATTTTCTCCTATATATGACTTTCCTCTGTATTTACCTGCCAATATGCTAAATCTCTTTAGATATCCAAATGTAGGCTCTACCCTCACTCTGATGTGATTGATTATCTCATTGTAGAGCTTCTGCTTCCTGCTAAGCAGACTATTCCTTGGCTTCCTATAAGCTGTAATACACCGTAATCTCTGATAATCCTCTCCTATATAAGCTAAGTCTGCCATACATTTCTCCCCTCTACTGAATTCTGAATAATTCTCTACCCAGAGTGCTTTGTTATGCCTACTTCCAGCAAATGGCCCACTAAACCAGATGATGTAACCCTAAATGTTAGACAGTGCCTGAATCTTCACACAGTGTGACTTGTATTTGCCAGAATAAAAGTGCCACTGCCCTCTAGAAGGACTGTTAATCCTGACTGGGAAGGTATCCAAAATACTCCCCACATGGAACCTGTAGCTGAACACTCTGAGATATGGAAGTCTATTAGAGCTTCTGAACCTAGTACCCCAAGCTTGCTTTAAGTCATTCATACCCTCTGCAAGGTGTTTCTCTATTACTGTCAGCTGGGACTGAAAGCTTCTAGGACTTTTGTTGCCATGGATGGTGGGATGAAGCCTTGTAGGGCAATAGTTCTTGTAATAGCAGAGAAGCTTAAAAAGGGATCTCCTTGAGTAGATTGGGGTAGATGGTCCACAGTACTTGAGGAAGAATACAGACCACAAGCAACAACATCTAGATTGCACCAGCACACCTTGTTGGATTCCTTACCATACCATGCAACTTCAGCATGCCAGCACCAGTCAGTCAAAGCTATGCCAACACCATTTGCAAGAGCACCCTGCATTGAGTCAATGCATGTTGAGTCAACATGCATGCTTCAGAGCAAAACCGCCAGAACTTGTTAAACTGCTCACAAAGACACAAGTCCATTGGAGCAGGCCAAGTCATGTAAAAAGCAGCATCAAATCAAACTCAGCCAAGGGCCATGCAAGCACTTCAAGTTGCTTCTGTGCATGCCATTACACCTGACCATCAGCAAATAACTTTTGAAATTTGTCCAACATGATCTCCTTGACATATGACCTTTTTCTTTGCTTAGTGTCTTCTTTAAAGGCCCAGGCCTCTCTCTCCAAATCAATATATCCCATCTAGCAGTTCTCTGCAGCGGCAGTACTTTTCTGTCTTTTGTAACTTCAGGTAGACCAGGTGGTCTTTCTCCAGAATAAAGACACAGCACTAGAGCAAAGTAGACAACCAAGATAAAGCAAGCTTGGGGCTCATAACCTGTTGAAATATTAGAGAGATATATTGGAAGTGAATTGGAGAGTTAGAAGATTTACATGATATTCACTTTATGTTTTATTGAGTTGCAACACAGTATTTATACTTATTGCAGAACTACGTAAATGCAACTATTTGGTCATTATTAGGGGAGTCTCAGGAGTACATGTGCCAAGTTTCAGCTCATTTGGACAAGTTTCAGATTTTCCTAAAATTCTGTACTTCTCTAATTCCTAATAATTAGTAAATATCTTACAAATGGAAGTAGTATAGGTATGCAAAGTGAATCACTACCAAATGCTTCAGTAGTAATCCCTGTGAGAAAAAAACCTAAGAGAAGATGATACAATTGCATTGAATTGCTATTATTTGTCATGATCCAAACAACACATTTTTTTTGCAATCCACATTGTGCCTGTTGCAATTTAAGAAGTGATTTGGATATAAGGAACTTATCAAGAAATAGTGATAATAGTTGAACTGTTGTTTATTCATAAAGAAGCTCAGTATTTATACCTTTGTAGATGTAATACAGCTGCAACACTAAGTAGGGAGGGTTTCTCAATATTCAGGAGCATTCTGTAACAGTTTCAGGGTTAGTACATAATGTTTGGTAATAGTGCTAATTTGATCCTGACTATAGGGGAATAATCAATAAGATCATATATCTGGAGAAAGTGGCAAAGTTAAGGCAGTATATGAGTCCTACAGTAACTAAGACTAGTCTAGAATTGTTAAGTAAATTTTTAGCTGCTGAATGATACCAAATAGTCCAATATTTCAACAGTGCCATTGCAAATCAGTTATCAATACATTTTTGATATAAGCAATATTAAGGTTGTCTCACATTTGAGACATAACCCCTATCAATAAGCTTCCTGCATAAGTATACATTGTCTGTGACACCAGTGCAGCCATTTGATCTGATTTGCACCTATATGATTGGTTGCATTCTAGCTATGACACCTTGTTCAATCACTAGGATCAGGGATTCACTTGCTCAATGGGCAAAATGGGATATTTGATGGCAAATCAGGCAGCTTGTGTATTGATCAAGGAGCCAATTGGGGGCTGACCACTTTAGGATACTTTTGGACCAATCAGCCACTGAAATACCACCCAATTAGAGCAATGATAGCCAAAATGGCAAGTATCAGCGTAGTTTATAGTTTGATATGCATTTATTTTCATTTACATTCAAGAAACATATCTAAATACACAATTTCACCTACCATGATAGAGGTATTCTATTGCGCACATGATGAAAGCATTACAAGTTAGCGCAATCATTTGTGCCAACCTCATTGTGTCAGATTGTGCCATAGTGTGCAAGATTGTCCCACATGGTGCAAGATTGTCGAAGAGCAATCCTGCCTGCTGATAGCTACAATATTGCACCCAATTAGTCTTAGAGACTGCAGATTGCACTGTGTGTTCTTGCACAGTGAAATGGAACAAGTCTGATGTTGTAATGAAAAGTTTTGACTAAGTTTTTTGTGAAAACTGGGGTGCAATTATTTTCCAAAATTAGTACCTCTGAGTCATAGGACTTTGAATCTGAGATAGCCTGTTGATGCAATCATTCCAAATATTTTCCAAGGGCAAAACTACACCTCCCCTTATGCAATTCATATATATCCACTGTAGAATTGCCCCTCTTTATTTGCCTACCCACTCCTACCTTGAGTACCCCACTTGTAGTTTGAGCCAAAAAAATCTATGGCCTCCTGCTTTCTACCCTCTACAAATGCACACACCTCCCCAATTGACATACTCATCTCACCTTAACTTTATGACTCTTAGTGTGATACTAGCAAAGTTGCCTTATACCTTGTATTGCTAAACATATACATCTTGCAGGCCTATGCTTGGCTGCACTCATTTCTGGCTTGAATACCTACTAGCTATCCACAAAGAACTTTTTGGTATTTGGCCAATATGTTCCCTCTCCCTACAGAGTTCTAGTCCCCCTTATAGGAGTGTGCTGGCTCTTGTTTATGTGAATTTTGTATTGAATGGAGCAGAAATTGGTTTGCAACCAAGAGAAACCCAGCACACTTTGGTAGTGTTTTTATGATAAAACTTGGTTGCTGGTGGCACCAAACCCTACTTTGGATTACATAGCTGTTTACCCATGCATTGAGCCAACTTAGCTTCTTAGTACCCTAGGTTTCACCTCTTGGGAGCTTCCTATGGAGCAGATGCATGAGGAGATAGGAGGACAAGTCAAGCTGCAGGTATTACCATATCCTAATCTCATTAAGAATATTAACTTCAAGTCCATTGTGAATGTGACAGGTTGGCACATGAAGGATAGCATGAAAGATTTGGAATATACTGAGGATAACTGTGCACATGGAGACACCTATGCCTTTGGCATTAAGAAGCTAAGTAGCCCCATTATGAGGGTAATCAGTTAAGTAATGCAAAGCTGTGTTGGGTGCAGCACACAAATTATTTTTATCAGGACAACTTTACCAAAGTATCCTGGGTTCTCCTGGTAATATGCCAACTTCTCTGCCATTTAATATGGAATTTCCACAAATAAGAGCCAGAGCACACCTATAAGGAGGACTAGCACTCAGCAGGGGACAAAATATATGGGCTATATACCAAGAAGCCTATTGCAGATACTCTGGAGTTATTCATGGCAAAAGTGGCAGTAAACAAGCATCTTTTTGCAAGATATAATATTACCAGTAATACAAAGTGTATAGCAACTTTACTTGTATCACACTAAAAAGCCATAAAGCTGAGGTAATAGATGTGTGTCAATTGCAGTGAATGGGCATGTATGTATAGGTTGGTAAGCAGGCAGCCATATTTTTTTTTTGAGCTCTATGTGGAATACCCAAGGTAGCGGTGGGTAAGCAAATAAACAGGGGTGATTCTACAGTGAAATATGGAAATGGTATAAGGGGAGGTAGAGAAAGGGAATACCATTTTGTGAATCAATATAATAGCATTATATAAAGCTATTGGTAATCATCTGTACTGCCACAATAATGCCACCCAAGGTTTGCAAAGAGGCTGCCAGAGCACTGTCAAGTTTCTTGTCATTTAAGGCAGGTGAATGTAATGGCCAGCTATGTCTGCTCAATATTCATACAGAGTGCATCAAGACTGCTAGAATGCCATTCAATTTATGTTAAATGACCACTTAAACACTATCAGACTTCTTACTCTATTTGACAGTAAACCCAGCAAAATGCTATCATAATCCTAATATAAGATTGTGTGGATGGTCAATAACTTTAAGCTGCTGGTGATGTGGCTGACTCATTTTGGGATCCTGATGGCTGATCCATATTGGCTCCACCTGCAGGACTAAGTTATTCATCATAGAGGTACTATGATAGGTTTTTGTGTTGTCTATATCATTGGGCATTGCTCTTGTGCTTCAGAGTCTTTAGAGTATTCCTCAGATGTTACTTTACCAAGTGTCTCAATTCTTGGCTGAGATATTTAGGTACTTCAGCTCCTTCTTTGCAACAAAGACACTGTGTTTCCACCTTGAGTAGTGAATACTCTAGTCATATTAACTACTCATTCTGTGTCTGGACTACATCCTGAATTCTCTGGGCTATTACATTATTTTCATTAGCCACTGCACCTAATTACCTTGTGAAACCTTTGGTATGAGCTGACAACATACTGGCTATTACTTGTAGTGTGGATGCTTTGATGATCATTTGCTGCTCTCTCACCTCAGAAACTCTTTTAGCAGCATTCTCATCTGCCTGAGCATTAGTCAGCTTGCAGCTTCACAGTGATTACAAGTTGCAAACTTGGTTCAGAGCCTAAACAGTCCACATTTTTACCTTCAATATGCATACTGCCTAACATAGCAGCTTTTAAATGCAGCCCCACTTGTTGCAATGCGTGCCAGGCAAACTGCCTTCAGCTGTAGGGTTTGGTTGGGAACCCAACAGTATTATTTTATTTTTTGGCAGCTTATATATGAAGCATAACAAATCCAAGGGGAAATGGCGTTACATATATGTGTGTATATGGTGCTACAACATAATTTATAATGCCTACTATGGCAGGGCATTATTGAATCTTACATTGATTTAGGTGCAATAGACTTGTTCCATAGTAGATAGGCCATAGTATATAGGCCAGAGAAGTCTGAAAGAATTGGCAAGATATTACAGATTATGAGCTACTCTATGTACTTTTCATTGGTTTCAATCAGCATTCATATGCATATGACACCATACAAGTGCAAGGACTGGATGAACTGGATATGTATTTATTAAAGTGGCCTTCTGAAGCCCTTTCTATTAAAGGTACATTGGAAGCATAGGGAGCCATATTTGGACATTGCAGGAGTACTTATCCAGAAGCAGATCACCCATGCTAATGTGACACATCTACAGCTTTTATGCAAAGAGTTTGTGCGGGATTTGAGCAGCTTCATTTCATGTAAAGCTAGATGTGTGCCACATTGAGCCATCAATGCTAAATGATGCCACAGTGTGCCTGGGAGGCCAAGTGACATATACTTGGCCACAGAGTATGAAACATAGCTCTTTGGCTTCATTCAAAGCAGCCTCTGTGTTTGACCTGTTGTACTAAGGAAAATCTCTTTATTGACCTTTTTCATAGAGCAATGTTGTGGAGGATGTGTAAGAGGACAGAAGAACAGAAGACATGCATCTGGTACTCATTACCCATGGTACCCTGAATCAAGCTCCTGTATCTTGTAACATGTTACAAAAATGTGTGGCACTATCTTGGTACACTGGCACCATCTGGCACTACATGTGTTTTGTATAGGTTTTACTTTGCAGCTTATATTTAAATATTGTGCTAGATAGTGCCATGCGTTTTTGTGACATGTTACAGGCTATAGGAGCCTGATTCAGGGTGTCATGGGTAATGAGTACCAAATGCATGTCTTCTGTTCTTCTGTCCTCTTACACATCCTCCACAATATTGATCTAAAAAAAAGATCACAAAATGGGCTCTCACCAGTGCAACAGGTAAAACACAAGGGCTACTTTGCTTGATGATAGGGGCTCAATGTTGTATCATCCAAGGGAACCAGCCTAATTATTTGTTGAATGTAACAGTAATATTTATACTTTTATATAACTTTGGCATAACACTGACATAGAATTGGTTTAGGAAGGTCCCAAGAGCTTGTGTACAAAGTTTGGGGCTCTTGGTACAACTTGGAGAATTTTCATGTTCTGGGGACCTGATATTTTGGTGAATATATTCTACATAAAGCCCAATAAGTACTTGGTCAATATTCTCTAGGAATAGGAGGTAAAGATATAAGTGACTAAGTAAGGTGAGAATTTGGGTGGAATTAAAAATATTTACAACTCTTGCACTTAACTAAATGTTCATATTGACTAGTCCTAATTTTGACTGAAGATATTCAAGCTTGTCTATAGCTAATGGTTTGGTATATATGTCTGCAATCATTTCATCTGTAGGACAGTAAGCTAAGTTATGGTAGTTCATACAGAACTATCTCTGGGCCACCATGCTGCTGTAATAATGCTATGAAAGTCTTGCAATGAGGCTGTCAAAACACCATCATGTTTCTTGCCATAGAAGACTATTAGATGTACTGGCCAGTTAGATCTGTTAAGTGGCAAGAACAGCAGTTTTTTGTGATGCTTTCCTGTCTCTGGCCTGGGTAGACTATTTCCCCTTTACCTTTTTGTTTATCACTCCAGGTCTTTCACTGCTACTTTGTCTGCATGCTTCTTGTATTGAACTACATTTTCACCATGATAAGCTCTACTCTGGTGCATCTGTTTTGACCTGCCTGTCCATTGCTGGCACTCTACAGGCAACCAGATGTTTCTTTCTTGCCTGTTTCAAGCTCTCAACCCATGCATTGAAAGGCTCCTGTGGTAGCTGCTTATTTTTTTTCACTGCCAAGTCCTCTACTGCTACTTTGACTGAGTGCTTCCTGAGTAGAACTGCACTTTCCCTGGAGAAATGTTGTGCTGGTGTATATGTATCTGCCTGCTAATCTCTTACTGGCACTCTTCCAGCAGCATAATGTCTCTCTGATGCTTGGTTGGAGCTTTTAGCACTGCTTGTAATGGTATCTTGAGGAAGCTGCTGGTTTTCAGTTGTTGCATCCTTGTTCTTCTGCCTTTGATAGTTTCTGCCATTGTTAAAATACTTTCTTAGCATACCAATGCTGACCCAAATTCCATATGCACATTTGAATCCAGGATAATGTTCATGGAACAAGTCAACCACATTTTGCTTGGCCTTGAGTTCCTGATGGTCCCATGGTATGCTAGCCTTGAGGTGATGGTGTCAGACTTCTGACAGCTTCTTGAATATTGGCCCACTCCCCATCATTACACTATTAGTTTCACACATCTTCAATGTCCTTTGATTTGTAGGTGTTGGTATAACACCATGTTTTCTCCCTCCCATGCATTGATAGGTTTTTCTGTGTGCTTAATCTGTTCTCACAGTTGTAATGCTTTCAAGACTGTACAGTGTTGCTCTGCTGTTACATTGGGAAATGGCTGAATCCTTGGCTTGGACATCAAGCTACTTGAGCTCCTTCTTTGCAGCAGAGATACTACTTTCTCTAACTGGGATATTAATGGCTTTACACCTGTTATCCACTGATCCTGTTTCTGGACTATTTTCTGATTTGTCTGGGACATTGCATCCTCTTGAATATTAGCCCACTCTTCAGTTTTGCACTCAATGGCTTCATGGATCTTCAATGTCTTTTGATTTTTAGGCTATGGTATAAGCACCACATTGTCCCCCTCCCATGCTGTGATAGTTTTTTCTGTGGACTTAATCTTTGGGCACTGTTGTTGTGCTTCAAGGACAGTGCAATGTTCCTCAGCTGTGACATTGGGAAATGGCTCAGTTCTTGGATGTGACTTTGAGCACTAGAGCTCCTTCTTTGCAGCAAAGAAATTGCTTTCTCTACCCAGGATATTGATAACTCTACATATATGATCTGCTAATCCTGTTTTTGGAGGATTTCCTGATTTCTCTGGGCCATTGCATCTATCCTATAAGCCATTGCACCTAATTGCACCATTAATGCTTTGGTACAAGCTGTAAAAGATACTTGCTAATACAGGTGGTGTTGAAGCTATGATGGTCACTTGCTGATTTTCAGCTGAGGGTACTACTGTTGCTACATTCTAATCTGCCTTAGCACTATGGTCAGTATGCTGCTCCACAGATATTCCTAATTGTTTACATGGCTGAGAGGCTGAGGAGTCCACATTTTTACCTTCAGTAGGCACACTGTCCACAGGGTCTTTTTGGTTGTAGCTGTGCTTGCTGCTCCAAATGTCAAAGATAGCTGCAGCCCAACCATTCTTTGGCTGCTGTCAGGAGGGGGGTTTAGTTTGGAACCAGACAACTTTGGATAATTTTTTGGTAGCATAACTATAGAAGTGAGCCAAACCAAAGGGGGAATGGTGCTGCATATATGTGTGCTTGTGGTGCCACATATTTATTTGTGATGCTTACTATGGCAGGTTATCACTGAATCTTGCAACCATGTAGGTGGAATGTCTCAAATACAAGACTGTCTTAAGTTCACATAAGTATTGACCAAAAAGTGATATAATAGCATTATGTTATTGAAAATCAAACTGTTTGCCCCATGGATAAGACAACTTGGAATCAATGCTTTAAGAGAAGAGAAAAAAGACCATCTGGCTATTGTGGCAGGAATCTGCTACTATTGGGGAAAAGCATTGATCACACTCCAGATATATTCTGGTAACTCCTCATCTAAGGAAGCTCATGCTGTCCCACAAGTATTGTAAAGCTATAAAGTAGTGTACTCAGTATCAATCAAGTGCAAACACATCCAACATATTTGATGGCAAACATTACAAACAGCTTAGAATCAATAGCCACTATGAAGGTATGTATGACAGTGCTTTTGCCTTGGCACTTGATGGATTGTCAGTGCACAAGTACTCTGACAGCAAATCCTACCAGCCACTGATTCTCATCAAACTGAATCTGTTGTCTATCTGACAGTGTCAGACCAGAAATCTCATGTTGGCCTCACTGGTATCTGGGTCTAAATCACCATCCAATTTAGAAAGCTACCTGTATCCATTGCTGGATGAATTTGGTATGTTTTCCAGTTGGATAATAGTAAATGGCTATCATCTCAAAGTGCATATTATTATCTGCATTGGAGATAACCCAGACATCAGCAAGATAGCCAGCTTTTCTGGGCACAATGGATGGTATTGGTGTTAAATGTGTGAGATCCAGTGGACCTACTCCATAACTCACACACATTATTATTACCTATATACCAACACTAAGCATATCATCTTTCAACAACAAGAATGTACAGAAGTCAGCTTGCAATTGCAGCAAAGTTAACAAGCTATGAGCCATTGGTTGGAATATGGAATTAATTGGAAACCATAGAAACTTAAGACAGGGGGTATCTTTGGAGAAAATTTTGGTTACCATCACTCCAATTGGAAGACATGTCAATGGCTGATTGGCCTAAAAGTATTCTGAAGCTCTTAACCCCAATTGACTCATCAACCAATACACAAGCTACCTGATTTGCCATCACATATCTCATTTTGCCCTTTGAGCAAATAAGTTGCTGATCTTAGTGATTGGACAGGGTGTCATAGCAAGCTTGCAGCTGATTGTGTAGGTGTAGATTAGTTTAGATAGCTGCATTGGTGTTACCAATGATGTAAACATATGCAGGGTGCTTATAATAGGGTTCTGTCTCAGATGTGAGACAACCTTGATATTGCTTGAAACAAATATTTAGTGGTTGCAGATTGGCAATGGCTTGACTTAGATGGCGAAAAAATGAGTTATTTGGATCATGACAGATGCTAACAATTAAATGCATTTGCATCATCATTGTCTAGGTTTTTTTCTCACAGGGACTACTACTGCAACATTTGGTAGTGATCCACTTTGCATGCCTCAACTACTCCCTTGTCAACTATTATCTTAGCTACTTGTGTATTTGTAGGCATTATCATGCCTCCTAGTTGATGAGTGCAAAGCTATAGCTTGACTGTGCTGAATTGCTCCAGACAATGTAACAGCACCAGCCTGAAGTACCATGTGCTGACACAGTCTGTTACTTGCCAAAGGCTCTGGTGATGGAGGCACTTCATGTAGGTCATTGTCAGTCAGCTCACCAGAGGTAACTTGCTGATGTTCAGGTGTGCTGGCATGCACAGGCATGACTTGATGCATTGGCATAGCCCTTGGCTGAGTTCAATGTGATGTTACATGTTGGTGCAACTTGGCCTGCTCCAATGGACATATTCCATGTGAGCAGTTTGGTAAGTTCCAGTAGTTTTTCTCTGAGCCATGGATGTTGAGCTGATGCACATTGACTTGATGCAAGTGCTCTTGTCAGGGGTGTTGGTGTAGCTTGGACTGAGGTGCTC
The DNA here is from genome assembly GCA_002104905.1 of Basidiobolus meristosporus CBS 931.73. NCBI lineage: Eukaryota > Fungi > Basidiobolomycota > Basidiobolomycetes > Basidiobolales > Basidiobolaceae > Basidiobolus > Basidiobolus meristosporus. Next base: position 163,426 of record MCFE01000012.1, on the reverse strand, counting down.
TGGCATGCCAACATTGCAGAGCATGGTAAGGAATCCAACAAGAAGTGCTGGTGCAATTTTGATGCAGCTGCTTGTGGTCTATATTCTTCTTCTTGAAGTTCACCTTTCAATACATGAAGGTCCTCACTTACCCTCTAGACTTGCTTCATTGCACCATGCTAGGGCATGCAGTGCAATATGTAGTCTCTACAAATAATTGGGCCCAATAGCAGAGCTACCAGTATGCAGGATGGCTCTTGGACAATGCTGTACCATGTGGGACAATCTTGCACACTGTGGCACAATCTGACACAATGAGGTTAGCACCAATGATTGCGCCAACTTGTGATGTTAGTACCATGTGTATAATTGAATACTGCTAATATGGTAGGTAAAATCTGGTATTTGGATATGTTCCGTTATAATAAATGGAAATAAATGCATGTTGCACTATAAACCACACTGATACTTACCATTTTGGTTACCATCACTTCAATTGGGTGGAATCTCAGTAGTTAACTGGTCTAAAAGTATCCTGAAGCTGTCAGCCACCAATTGGCTCTTTGGCCAATACACAAGCTACCTGATTTGCCATCAAATATCCCCTTTTGCTCATTGAGCAAGTTAATCCCTGATCCTAGTGATTGGACAAGGTGTCATAGCTAGCACACAACCAATTGGATAGGTGCACAACAGATCAAATGGCCACACTGGTGTTACGGATGATGTATATATATGCAGGGTGTTTACTTAAAGGGTTCTGTCTCAGATGTGAGACAACCTTGATTTCACTTATATCAAAAATTAAGTGATCACTGATTTGCAATGGCTTGATTCAAATTGTAAAGAAAAATTTGTTGGTTGGATCATGACAAATAATAGTAAGTAGACTTGTTCCATCATTCCAGCTGATCATGGTGCCCAATAGTGCCATAGCATACCAGATGGTGCCTGATCATGCCACAGAGTGCCAGATGGTGCCATACAGTACCAATTTGGGATCAAAATTGACATGCATATGACCCTAAAATATCAAATTAATAACAGAATATACAGCACTATTTGGCACTATGATCAATGGCACAATGGAACAAGTCTATTCAATGCAATTGCATCATCTTCTCCTAGGTTTTTTCTCACTGGGATAACTACTGAGGCATTTGGTTGTGATTCACCTTGCACACCTAAACTACTTCTGTATTGACTATCATCTTGACTACTTGTGTATTTGTAGTCAGTATTTTGCCTCCTAGCTGATGAGTGTAATGATGCAGCTTGGCTGTGCTTAGTTGCTCTGGATGATGCTACTGAGCCAGCCTGCAGTGCTGTGTGCTGACATGTTCTTTTACTTGCCAAAGGCTCTGGTGGTGGAGGCACTTCATGTGGGCCATCATCAGTCAGTTCACCAGATGTAACATGCTGATGGTCAGGTGTAATTGCACATGCAGATGCAACTTGATGTGCTGGCCTGGCACTTAGCTGAGTTCAATATGATGCTGCTTGTTGATGCAACCAGGCCTGCTCCAATGGACATGTGTCTAAATGAGCAGCTTGGCAAGTTCTGGTGGTTTTGCTCTGAAGCATGCAAGTTAACCTGGCACAGGTTGACTTGATGCAGGGCGCTGTTGTGAAGGGTGTTAGTGTAGCTTGGACTGGCATGCTCTGGCACACTGAAGTTGTAAGAGATGGAAAGGATTACAGTAAGGCAGGCTGGTGCAATTTGGATGCGGTTACTTATGGTCTGTGTTTTCCTCTTAAAGTGCACCTTCCAATTCCTCAAGGTATTAACTACCCTCTCTCTGATACTGTTGAACCATTGCCTGTATGAGTCCTGTGAATATTGCTCTTGGAAGCCACTTAGCTCTACTAATATATCATGTAGTACATTTGTCAATTGAGGCAAAAACTCAATCAAAATTGCTGTGGTTCCCAAAGCTGAGGCATGGATACATCCAGCCTGTACTCAGCAATTTGTGCGCAAAATTGCTCCTGCACTGCTTCCTCAAAAAATCCCCTCACTCTCAGCTCATTCTTAATTTCAATACTTGTCTTGTTATATATCTTCTTACATACATCTGCTGCTGTCTTGATGTAGAACTCATGCCACAGCTTTCTACTCTGGTTCTTCCATCTCTGTTGACTTTCTGAGGTATCTAGTTCTGCTAGATTAATGAGTAGTGCCCCAGTTGTGTACAAAGGCTCATCATGAACACTTGGGCCATACTATACTCATTTGGCAAGAGCTCAAACAGATCCAATATTGACTTCCCTGGTCTGGATCATGCTTGTGAGCTGGGGATGGGTTTTTTGTGAGTTGTACTAAAGAAGAGTTGAGACTTGGTATAGGGATCACAGATATGGATTTGGGTACTTAAACAGTTGTGTTTTGGTGTCAACCTAGTCTGATATAAAGAAATGTGTAAACTAATGTGATTGTTAAATTTTCATATATTATGCACAATGCATCTTGGAATGCATTGACACAGATTGGATCATGCCAATTGCAGATTTCCATCTGATTATAGACCTGTGAGTAAATCATCAGCAAAGTCCCTAAATCATTGTTCAAGGATAGTTTTAGCAACATAATGATTGGATACATGCAATTGATGTAGATTTAATTGTTATGCATGGAAAAGCAGATAAATTAAGCTGATTGCACCAAATCAGTTCATACCACCTCTACATAATCACTAACCAATTTTGATATGACTTACTCATCCAAATGGGCCTTTCTGATCAATCTCATCACCACTATTGGATCTCCTTTTAGCACATTAGAAGATTAACACCAAGTACTGTGGACCATCTACTCTAATCTACTCAAGGAGATCACTGGTTAAGCTTCTCTGCTATTACAAGAACTATTGTCCTACAAAGCTTCATCCCACCATTCATGGCAACTGAAGTCCTAAAGGCTTTCATTCCTAGCTGACAGCAATGGGGAACCACCATGCAGAGGGTATGGTTGACTTAAAGCAAGCTTGGAATACTAAGTTCAGAAGCTCCAATAGACTTCTATAGCCCAGAGTGCTCAGCAACAGGTTATATATCAGTAGTAGTTTGGATACCTTCCCAGTCAGGATTAACAGACCTTCTAGAGGGCAGAGGCACTTTTGTTCTGGCAAGGACAAGGCATACTGTATGAAGCTTTAAGCACTGTCTGTCATTGATGGTAACATCACCTGGTTTAGTGAGCTATTTGCTGGAAGTAGGCATGACAAAGCACTCTGGTTAGAGACTCATCCAGGATTCAGTAGAGGGGAGAAATATATGGCGGACTTGGCTTATATAGGAGAGGATTATCAGAGATTACGGTGTATTACAGCTTATAGGAAGCCAAGGAATGGTGTGCTTAGCAGGAAGCAGAAGCTCCACAATGAGATATTTAATTGTTTTAGAGTGAGAGTAGAGCATACATTTGGATATATAGAGAGAATCAGCAAATTGGCAGGTAATTACAGATGAAAGTCATATACAGGAGAAAACAGCAGAACAGGTACCCTATAAGAAATTATCTTGATGATCCCATCAAAAGGCCATTACAGACTTAGAGTCCTATGACTAAGAGGTACTGATCCCATTAGAACACTGTGCAGATACCGTTGAAAAAAAATTGCACCCCAGATTTCTAAATAAACCTTGTCAAAATTTTTCACACTACAATATAGCGGTGGCTTTAAATTGGTTCCCTGCAAATTTGCTCACTTTCTAATCCTAGACACTAAATTGCCTCCTACATTTGTGTGCATTGATTGGCTATTGCACTATTTTCAACTCTACGGCTTTTTAGTGTAATACTTACAAAGTTGCTATATATCTTGCACTGCTGGTAACATATACATTTTGCAAGCATAGGCTTGGTTGTAGCCACTTCTGACATGAATACATCCGGAGTATATGCAAAGAACTTCTTGGTATTTAGCCAATTTATTCCTTCTCCCTGCCAGACTCTAGTCCCCCTTATAAGTGCACTCCAGCTTTAGATTGTGTGAATTTCATCTTGAATGGTGTAGAAGTTGGCTTGTGACCATGAGAAATCTGGCATACCTTAGTAGAGTTTTCCAAATAAAAATTAGTTGCATGTTGCACCCAACCCAACTTTGCATTACTTAACTGATTACCCAGATTATGGGGCTGCTTAGCTTCTTAATGCCATAGGCATAGGCGTCTCCATGTGCACATTTGTCCTCAGTATTTTCCAACTCTTCCTGGCTATCCTCCATGTACCAACTCATCACATCCATGACAGATTTGTAGGTAATATTCTTGATGAGATTGGGATATGATAGTCCCTGCAACTTGACTTGTCTCCTATCTCCCCAAACATCTGCTCCATAGGAAACTCCCAAAAGGTGAAGGAACGCCCAGTATTCTCCATACCATGCAAGATGGAGTAGAGAATGGATACAATAGCAGTAGAGATCTACAGGTTCAGCTTTATGTTTGTAGTATAGCCACTCAAATCCCATCACAAACTCCTTGCACAACAGCTGTAAATGCATCAAGTTGGCATTGGTGGTCCACTTCTGAATCAATATTCCTAAAATGTCCACATATGCTTCCCAGTGCTTCCAATGTACTCTTGGTAGAAATGGCTTCAGAACACCACTTGAATAAATGCATATCCAACTCATCTATTCTTTGCTGTTGTATTGTTGCAGATGAGTATGAATAATGATGGAGCCTGTGAGAAGTACTTAGAGTAGCAGATACTCTGTAATATGTTGGCAATTCTTCCAAATTTCTCTGGTATCTCAAAGTGATCATTTAGCTTGAAATGCCCCATGTACAACTTGGTCATCAGCATAGGGTTATTGTTGAAAAGCAAATGCATTGCTCCCAGTGGAAAGCTTTTGCTCAAACAGATACCCTCTATCTTAAGTATCTCTGGTTTCAATTGATTCCATATTCTGGCCAATGGCTTAGAGCTTGCCAACTTTGCTGCAATTGCATACTGACTTCTGTGTGTTCTATCTGTGGGATGATGATGTTCTTGGTTGGGTGTTTGGGTATTGATAATCTGTGTGAGTTATGGAGTAAATCCCCTGGACCTCACACATTGGACAGCAATACCATCCATTGTGCCTGAAAATACCTGATTTCTTGCTGATGGCTGGGGTATCTCCAATGCAGATAACAATATGTGCTTTTACATGACAGCCATTTACTGTTATCCTACTGGAAAGCATACAAAATTCATCCTGCAATGGATATAGGTAGCTATCCAGGTTGGACAGTGATTTAGGCCCAGAAACCAGTGAGACTACCAACAGATTATTGCTCTGGTACCGTAAGATGGGTGGCAGATTCAGATTGATGATAATCGGTGGCCAGCAGGATCTGCTGGTAGCATACTTGTTTATTGAGAATCCATCAAGTGCTAAGGCAAAGGCATGGTCATAAATACCTTCAAAGTAGCCCTTGCTTCTTAGCTGTTTGTAATGTTTGCCATCAATTACATTAGATATGTTTGCACTTGATTGATACTGGGTGTGGTACTGTATAGCTTTGCAATCTTGTCAGACTGCATCAGCATCCTCAGATGGGGTATGATTTGAATATATCTGGAGTGTGACAATGTTTTCCCTCAGTGGTGGTAGATTCCTGACAATTTGGACCTGTTGCAATGGTAGCATTTTTGGATGTGCATGCCATGCAACTGTTAACACATGCTGTAATCAGGACAGTCTCTGCATCATATGCTGCCAACCACATGACAGTTGTCCACTTGTACCATGAACATGGTAAGTTGCATCCCAGAACAATGTTGGCTAGAAGAAGTTGGGCAACAGCTTGCTTTGACATTTGGTGCAACAAGCAGGGCTACATCCATTGGTAGTGAACCAATCAAAAGCCACATATACATTGTTGTGATGAAAAATTTTCACTAAGTTTTTTGTGAAATCTGGGGTGCAATTATTTTTCAATGGTCTCTGGATAGTGCTACATTGAGCTGTGAGTGTCAAATGATGCCATAGTGTGCCAGAGAGGCCAAGTGAACCAGTACTTGGCCACAGAGTGTGAAACATAGCTCTGCATCTTCATGCAAAGCAGCCCCTGTGTTTCACCTATGATGCAGGAGAAAATCCATTTTTGACATTTTTTTGCAGATCAATGTTGTGCAGGATGTGTAAGAGCACAGAAGAACTGAAGACATGCATCAGGTACTCACTACCTATGGCACTTGGAATCTAGCTCCTGTGGCTTGTAACATGTCACCAAAATGCATGGCACTATCTTGGTCCACTGGTACCATCTGGCACTATAAGTGCTTTGTATAGATCTTACTTTAGGGCTAATAAGTAAATATAGAGCCAGATAGTGCCATGAATTTTTGTGACATGTTACAAGCCACAGGAGCTAGATTCAGAGTGCCATGGGTTTTGAGTACCTGATGCATGTCTTCAATCCTTTTGTGCTCTTACACATCCCGTACAACATTAACCTAAAAAAAAGGTCAAAAAATGAATGTTCTCCAACACAAAGGGTGAAACACGTGGACTGCTTAGCATGAAGATGCAGAGCTATGTTTCACACTCTGTGGCCAAGTATAGGCTCATTTGGCCTCCCTGGCACAATATGGCATCATTTAGTGCTCATAGCTCAATCTGGCACTATCCAACAGAACAAGTCTAGTATCTAGGGCTATATCTGGTCTGGTTTTATTTCCTGCTTTGCAGTACTAGAACAATCACCCCTGGTATACACTTGGGCACTGATTCAGACTGGACCTTGGCTGTAAAGTTCTCTGGAGTGAAAATCTTTCCAATATTTTGCTCTGATTCAATCCTGACTCTTGGTGGCCTTGAAATCAGATTTTGGTCATCATTTAATAATGTTTTGGGTTAAAATCTTGAGTTTTTATAAAACAGCATATCCTTGAACTTGCTCAGCTTCTGTGCTTTGATGTTGTAGAGTCTGTCTGGTTTTTGCTCATTGCAGTAGCCCAAAAGTTTGCATTTAAGGCTCTTTTACCATATATGATATTGAACTACATAAATTCCAATGGAATCTTCCATAGATTGCTCCATTCTGTAGCATTGACTAGAAGCTTTCAAGAAGTTGTTAGAATGTAATAGAACTTTCTAGAAGGAATTGGGATTTCTTCACAAAGTTGATTAGGCCAGATCATGAAAGATCAAGGATGTCATGTGATCATTGTGGGTTATTACTGACTGTACTTAGTGAGTGGGAGAGCTTGTAGGTCAAGTCAGCACCACCTGATTCAGAATAGCTTCCAATAGAAGGTAGCAAGGTAATAAAGACCTGTGTTTATTCTGTCCCAAAATCTCCCTGTCTTGGTTCAATGGACTTGTTCTGTTGGATAGTGCCACACAGTGCCAGCCTGTTTATGGTGCCGGATTGATCTGGCACTCTACAGCACTATCTGGCACTATAATTTCTACCATGATGCCAGTGGTATGATACAGTTACTGATAATTTTACTCAATCTTACTTATGTTGCTCAGAATAGTGCTTTCCTTGCTTTATTTACTCTTCATAATGCTCCAGACACATTTCTCTCAGTGGATGTCTTCTTGTATGAACATACTTTGCATTAATAAGTATCTTAACTATTTTACCTATTCTGCAGTTTTCACCTATATATGACTTTCCTCTATATTTACCTGCCAATATGCTGAATCTCTTCAGATATCCAAATGTGTGCTCTACCCTTGCTCTGAAATGATTAAATATCTCATTGTAGAGCTTCTGCTTCCTGCTAAGCACACCATTCCTTGGCTTCCTATAAGCTGTAATACATCCTAATCTCTGACAATCCTCTCCTATATAGGCTAAGTCTGCCATACATTTCTCCCCTCTACTGAATTCAGGATGATTCTCTACCCAGAGTGCTTTGTCATGCCTACTTCCAGCAAATGGCCCACTAAACCAGATGATGTTACCCTCAATGTCAGACAGTGCCTGAAACTTCACACAGTGTGCCTTGTACTTGCCAGAATAAAAGTGCCTCTGCCCTCTAGAAGGTCTGTTAATCCTCACTGGGAAGGTATCCAAAATACTCCTGATATGGAACCTGTTGCTGAACACTCTGGGATATGGAAGTCTATTGTAGCTTCTGAACCTAGTATTCCAAGCTTGCTCTAAGTCATTCATACCCTCTGCAAGGTGGTTCTCCATTGCTGTCAGCTGGGAATGAAAGCTTCTAGGACTTTTGTTGCCATGGATGGTGGGATGAAACCTTGTAGGGCAATAGTTCTTGTAATAGCAGAGAAGCTTAACCAGGGATCTCCTTGAGTAGATTGGGGTTGATGGTCCACAGTACTTGGAATAGATCTCCTCTAGTGTGTCAAAAGGAAATCCAGTGGTAGTGATGGGATTGATGAGAAAAGACTATTCAGATGAGTAAGTCATATTAAAATTGATGGATGATTGTATGGAGGCGGTTTGAATCAATTGGGCGCAATTTGCATTATTTATCTGATTTTTAATACATTATGGTTAAATCTCCATCAATTGCCATGTATCCCATCATTATGTCGCAAAAATCATTCACAAGCAATGCCTTGGTACTTTTATTGATGCTTTAATCATAGGTCTATAATCAAATAGGAAATCTGCAATTGATGTGATCTGATCCATGTCAACACAATCCAAGATGCATCATGCATAATATATGGAAAATTCAACAATCACATTAGTTTTCATATATATTTCATATAAGACCAGGTTGATGCCAATATACTGCTGTATAAGTATCCAAATCTGTTGCTATGGTCCCCATACCAAGCCTCAACTCATCTTTAGTACAACCCAGACAAAACCCATCTCCCAGCTCACAGGCACAGTCCGGACCGGAGAAGTCAATGTTGGATCTGTTTGAGTTCTTGCCAAATGATTTTAGTATGGCCCAAGTGTCTATGATGAGCCTTCATACAGATATTTGGGCACTACTGATTAATCTAGCAGAACTAGATACCTCAGAGAGTTGACAAAGATGGAAAAATTTGAGTAGAAAGCTGTGGCATGAGTTCTACATCAAGATGCCAGCCAATGTATGTAAAAAGATATATAACAAGACAAGTATTGAAATCAAGAATGAGCTGAGAGTGAGGGGATTTGACAAAGAAGCCACGTGGGAACAATTTTGCACGCAATTTGCACAGTACGGGCCGGACGCGTCCGTTTGTGCCTCAACTTTGGGAACCAAAGTGATTTTGAATGAGTTTTTGCCTCAAATGACTAATGTACTACGTGATATATTAGTAGAGCTAAGTGGCTTCTGAGAGCAATATACACAGGACTCATCCAGGCAACAGATCCAAAGTATCAGACAGAGGGTAAGTGAATACCTTGAGGAATCAGATGGTGAGCTTCAGGAGGAAGAATACAGACCGCAAGCAACATCTTCCAGATTGCGCCAGCATGCCTCACTGGATTCCCAACCATCTCTTGCAACCACAGCACGCCGGCGCACGTCAGTCCAGACCACGCCAACACCCTTTACCAGAACGCCCCGCGATGAGTCAACGCGTGTGCTTCAGAGCAAAACTACAAGAACTCGCCAAACTGCTCATTTAGACACAAGTCCATTGGAGCGGACCGAGTTGCGTCAACATGCGGCATCACATTGAACTCAGCCAAGGGCCATCTCAACACGTCAAGGCGCGCCTGCGCGTGCCGTTTTGCCTGACCATCAGCAAGTTACTTCTGGTGAACTGACTGATGATGACCAACATGAAGTGCCTCAATTACCGGAGCCCTTGGCAAGTAAAAGAACGTGTCAGCGCGTGGCACTACAGGCAGGTTCAGTTGGTTCAGTCAGAGCAATTCAGTGTGGCCAAGCTGCAGCATTGCACTCATCAACTAGGAGGCAAAATACTGACTACAAATACACAAGTAGCCAAGATGATAGTCAGCCAGGAAGTAGTATAGGTGTGCAAAGTGAGTCACTACCAAATGCTTCAGTAGTAATCCCTGTGAGAAAAAAACCCAGGAGAAGATGATGCAATTGCTTTGAATTGCTCACATTTGTAATGATCCCAACAACACTTTTTTTTTGCAATCCAAATCAAGCCATTGCAAATCAGTGATCATCAAATTTTTGATATAAGTAATATCAAGGTTGTCTCACATTTGAGACAGAACCCTTATAAATAAACACCCTGCATATATATACATCATCTGTAATACCAGTGCAGCTATTGCATCTGTTTTTCACCTACACAATTGCTTGCGTGCTAGCTATGACACTTTGTCCAATCACTAGGATCAGGGATTCACTTGCTCAATGGGCAAAATGGGATATTTGATGGCAAATCAGGTAGCTTTTTCAGTAGTCAATGAGCCAATTGGGGGCTGCCAGCTTCAGGATACTTTTGGACCAATTAACCACTGAGATATCATCCAATTGGAGTGAGGGTACCCAAAATGGTAAGTATCAGTGTAGTTTATAGTGTGATACACATTTATTTCCATTTACATTAAAGAAACATATCCAAATACCAGATTTTGCCTGCCATTATAGCGGTATCCAATTGCGCATGTGATGCAAGCATTACGAGTTGGCGCAATCACCCATGCCAACCTCATCATGTCAGATTGTGCCATAATGTGCAAGATTGTCCTGCATAGTGCAAAATTGTCCAAGAACAATCCTGCCTTCTGGTAGCTATAATATTGCGCCCAATTGTTCTTTACAACCACGGATCATGCCGCATGCCCTGGCACAGTACAATGGAACAAGTCTAATTGGGTACATATATATATCACTTGGGGGGGCTTAGATAATAGTCAATGTGTTATAAAATAGGGGTGTGAACACTTTCCTGTTATGGTAAGAGTTCTATCTAGATAATGGTAGGGATAGGAGGGAGGGTGTGTGGGGGAATCATAGGGAGGACACTGGGGGACTTTGGGTAGGACTCTGGGGAGAACTCTTGGGTGAAGAGTGGGTAGTGCATTTAGTACTCACATATCCCAGGGGTTACAAGGAAGCTTTGTCCTCAAAGTTCTTTTGACTAACTTGCTTCTCCAGGGTTAATTCTGTTCACGGAGCATGGGGAGTCACCATAGTACCATTGCTGGTTATCACTTGCAAGGGGGTTAAGGGCAAATACCTGATACCATTTGGTGGCAGAGTGGGGTGCGGCTTGCGTTGCTTGAGGGATGTTTTCCACAGAGCCAAATAGTTGGCAAACCATAGGGTTCTAGGTAAGTTCCTTGGGAGGGTTGGAGAACAAGAAAAGGTGCAATAGCGCAATAAAGTCTTGCTTCTTTATCTTGCAAACATTGTTATGGCTTATCCTTTTTGTGTTCAATATGATGGTGGGGGACCTTTTGAAGAGGGCGTACACTTGGTTGGCAGTCACCCAGTGTTGGTAATAAGTTTTTGCTTCTTCCAAGACGTATTGTAGTTCTTCTGTAGAGGCTGTGGCACAATTGAGGCGCTTTTGTACTTTCCTCATGGTTTCTACAGAGTCCACAGTGGTTTCTTTGGCTTCTTGGAGTTGGACTTTGTACTGGTTCCTGAGTTGTCTTATGGTAAACTACTGTAATAGTTGTAACACAGCAACTTGGTGGATTGCATGGGTTAACTGGCCAGTGTATTTAATCCGTTTGCGTATCTTCTCTAAGATGGTTCCTTCTTGGAAATGCGGTTCAAGATGTTTGCAAATTTATTGGAGGAATCCTTGAATTGGGAGTTCCACTTCTGGTGCTCTTGCTGCTTGTACCAGGTCTGCATATACCTCAACAACCGTGATACCTATCAATGGCAAGTATGCAACAAAACAGGGGGGCTCTTGAGGTCTTGTGAGGGTGCAACAGTTGATTCTTTGTGTCTTCTGTCTGACTGTGTCCAGTATGGATACAGGAATCAGTGTGGCATCCTTCTCCTTAATGATCAAGGAACCTCCTCTTAGGTAGTACACAGTCTTCTTGGGTAGTATCTCCATGCTTTGTATCAGAGTGGGTAACTTGTCTTGTACCTCTCTGATTGTGTCTTGTATCAACGTGACTGCTCCGGCAAACAACTCTTCATAGGTTGCTCTTGTCACATGTAATGCTTGTACCATATCTCTCAACACTTGCAGGTTGGTTTTGTTGTCAATATCATCTTGATTCTTGCTGGTGGGAGGGGTATTGCCAGTTTTGGGTGAACTGTTTCCTATGGCTCTTTCCATATGCATTCTTTTGTTCTCCCCTTTGGGCAAACTTCCTTGCGCATATCATTTTTGCCTATATCAACTAAAATCTCCTCTAATAAACTTTGTATGTATCCCGTGTCTTCCTCTATCCTTGTCCTGATAATTGATTAATCACACTTTGGTTTCAGTGATGATTGGTGGATCATCATGAAACGGTTTCAGATGGGCTGGCGCTACATTGCTGATTGTCTTGTTGTTCAGGGTAATGGTGTACTTTGACCCATGGTCCAAGCTAATGACAGTGCAAGGGCCAATCCAGTGGTGTGTAAATTGTGGGCAAAACTTGAGGCCTGCAACGGTTTGATTGTACCACACTTTATCGCCTGGTTTCCACTTTTGTCCCGTTAGTTTCTCATTTTTGGGTGGAGGGGGAAGGTGCTTGTTGACATTTTCAAATACTTTTATGTATAGGTGGGTGATATGGTGTATCAACCTTTCTACATAGTTGTTATGTGTTGTCAAGGGGACACCTTCCATTGTCAATCCAGCTTCTCACACCACTTGGGCCTTTGTCTGTACAGAACTTTGTACAGGGAGAAACCTGTTGTTTTATTTGGTATTGTACGCATTGCTAGGGGTGTCAGTGGGAGTAGCTTGGCCCATGATTGGGGTAGTTCCCAGTGGAGCTTCTCTAGTATGTGGCAACATGTCTGGTTCATCCTCTTGGTTAATCTGTTGGTCTGGGGTGATACGCGGCCGTGAAGACCTGTTTCACGCCCATCATTTCACACAAGTGGGCCACAGTGTTGTTCAGGAAGGAACACCATTGTCGGATAGGAGTATTTAAGGATTTCTGTGCCAGCAGATGAGGTGTTCTAAAATGAATTGGGCGGTTGTCTTCTGGTCTTTATTTTGGACAGCTTGGGCCTCTACCCACTTTGAGAAATAATTGGTAGCAATTATTATGTATTGTTCTCCTTTGTTTGTTTTCATAAAGGGCCCAATGAAGCTGATCCCTACCCAATAGAAGGGTAGGTCAAGCAGTATTGGTGTGGTTGTCCCTATCTTTTGACTTTGGTTAAATCTTTTGCAGGTAGAGCATCTTCATAGCGTATTCACAACATCAGTCATCATTTTTTTCCAATAAAACGTCTTTCTTAACATCTTGTATGTTGTTAGAGGGTTAGCATGTCCTAATGACATATATCTTTCTTGTATGATTTCTTTGCGGGCAGTTATTGGGGGTACCTCAACTCTGAACTGTCCTTGGAGGAACCATAATTGGTTTTCTTGTACTTTGTACTGACACTATTTCTTTCAAAAGTCTCTCTTCCGCTTGTTTGTAACAACGTGTTTGGGATACTTCCCTCTTCTTTTAAAGCAGATTACATCTTTGTAGTCATTGCTGACGTGTACTTGGCAAATGGGATAGCAACTGAGGAAGTCTGTGTCTTGGTGTTTCTTGCCAGCGCAATGAATTATTTTGAAGTCGTATTCTTGTAGTTGGAGGGCCCAATGTGCTAGTTGACCAGTAAAGTCTTGAGTTTTCATCAGCCAGACCAGTGCACTGTGGTCCATTACTATTGTGAATTGGAGACCATGTATGTATGTATGGAGTTGTTTAATTGAATAAACAACAGCCAGACATTCAATCTTGGTAATGGGGTAGTGACATTTGTGTTTGTTTAACAAACGGGTCACGTAACCAATTGGGTGGAATTTGCCAGGTTGGTGGTATTGTCCCACTATGGTGCCTATACCAGTGAGACTTCCATCACAGTTAATAAAAAATCTTGCATCCCAATTGGGAAAACGTAACACTGGCAGTGACATCAGGGAATATTTCAGCTGATCAAATGCTCTCTTTTATGGCTCAGACCATACAAAACACTGGCCTTTTTGCGTCAATTTGTATAGGGGGGCTGCTATTGTTGCAAAGTTTTTGACAAAGCGGCAATAGTAGCCAGCTAATCCTAGGAATCCCAACACTGCATTAATATCCTTTGGTGCGGGTGTATCTTGAACGGCTTTCAGGAGTGATGTAGATGGGTATATTCCATCTACCAAGATCTTGTGGCCCAGGAGCAACAATTTCATATACAGGAAATGGCACTTCTTGGGATGTAGTTTGAGTTGGTTCTCAAGGAGGACTGTCAGGATATGTTGCATGTTGTGTATATGCTCTTCTACATTGGTGAATATATCATGATGTTGTCCAGATATACAAGAGCGCATTCCCATTGTAGATTTCCTAGCACCTTGTTGATCATCCTTTGGAACATAGCGGGGGCATTGCACAACCCAAAGGGTAGTTGGTTTCATTTGTATAATCCAAACAATGTTATAAAAGTGGTTTTGGGTCAATCTTCCGGGGCTACTTCTACTTGCCAATACCCAGAGATTAAGTCAAGAGAGCTAAAATATTTAGCTCCAATTAATCTGTCCAACAGGTTGTCTATTTGTGGTAGTGGATACATGTCCTTCTGGGTGATGGCATTCAATTTTTGGTAGTTGATGCAAAAGTGTTGCTTTCTGTCTTTCTTTGGGACTATCACTACAGGGGAGGCCCACGGAGACTGGCTCTCTATAATGATGTTGTCTTTCAATAAAGTTTCAATTGTCTCTTTGATATAGTCTGTGTCAATTTTCAAGTTCCTTTAGGCTTTTTGCTTGATGGGGTATTTGTTGGTGAGGTGGATTTGGTGATATACCCCAGGTATATGGCCAATTACTTAGTTCTTAGAGAATACTTGGGCAAGCAGGTGTATTCCTTCTAGGAACTTACGGTAGACCGGGGTCCACATCTAGTTCAGGGAGTTCTTCTTCTGGTTCCTTGTTTGTAGGTGGTCCTTAGTCAATTCCGTCAACTTCCTCTAGGTTTGACAATAGCACTCCTCTAGGCAATGTCACTGTGTGTCACCCATTGTTGACCACTAAGCACTTCAGACTTTGCGTTTCAAATTTTGGTGGTATCCATACTTTAGGGATCAAGATTCCTTCCAGTTGCTTGGATGCCTTTGCTGTGGTTATCATTCTTCCGCTTGTCAAATAAGCTATTGGTGTCTCTAATGAGATCACCGTCTCACTGGTGGGTGGTATTCTTATCACCTTTCGTGTGATGATTGGAGACTGCAACAGTTTCACCTCTTTGATTGTCACACTGTTGCTACATGCCTTGCTCTCATTGGTGATATGAATCAATGGGATACTCTTGGTATCCCACCTGAGTTCAGATGCACTGTAAAGTATATCCATCTTATGTTGGATAAACCAACTTTCACCAATGAGTAAGTTGTTGGCTGCAACAGGTAGAACCACAACATCTTGGTGTATTATCAAGTTGCCTAGCTGGATGGGACAATTTGACACCACACCCACTGTTGTGTCCAGTTGGTCATTTGCTAGCCATACTCAAATGGTATTGTTGGGGACTATGTCTAATTTTAGATGTTTTGCCAATGACTCTGACATGATCAACGTAGAGAATCCTGTGTCAATAAGGGCAAGAATCTCCTTATTCTCTATATGTACCTTTACATATGTACCTTTATTTGGTTTTTGCAGGACTGTCTGGTGGACATGAAGGGTTGTTATCTCCTTCAATCCCTCTATCAGTTCCTTGACTAGAGCTGGGGCAAGTCCCAGTAAATTGGTTATTGGGAGGGTTGCCTTGGTTTGCTCTAATACCTTCATTATGGGGAATAGGCCATGGGAAGACATGCTAGCATTCTTTGTTTGCTTTAACACTTCTTCCCAAGGCTCATTCCATACTTCTTCATCTAATTCTGTGCTCTTTCCTTTTGACGGAACCTCTACTACAGGTTCCTTTGCCTCCTCTCTAGAAGCATCATGTTGATGCTTCTTCTTCCGCACTTTGACTGTCCTGACCGGAGGGCTTAGATTGACTGAGTCCTGTTGGCCTCCTGGCAAGGGACTCTGTCTTTTGATGCCTTCTTCTCTTTTGTGTCCGGTACGGCTTCTTGTCTGTACCATTTTTCACATTTGTGGGCCGGGTGACCTACCTCTCCACACACATAACACAGATACTGTTGTTGCGGTTATTCCATCTGTTGAGTCAGGGCTTGGACCTGGACCTTTAGATCTACAACAGCTTCCCAGAGTTTATCACCTTCTTTGGGGACTTCTTGGACATTGTCAATTGAGAGTTCTTGGACCTTTTGCCGTAATTCCTCTAACTCATAGTCTTTTGGGGAGGCAATTTTTCCTTTCTTATGGGGGATCCCTGTCCTTTGATCATTTGCATCACTATAGGGTAGCCCCCGTAGCAAGATGATCCCTTGTACTTGTCTGACCAACTCTTGCAGCGTTTATATCCCTGTTGCTCTTTGGATGCCCTATGTCTTATATCATTGTCTATGCCCATGATGTAATACCTCATGAGCTGTTGTTTGGCAATTTTGTCCTTTGGGAGACACCAAACTTGTTGGAGAAATAGCTTAGTGTAGGCTTCATAGCTCTCACTGCTTTTCTTCTGTGAGGACAGTAGAAGGGCTTTGTAGTGGTATCCTTTGGCATATATAAAGCGTGTCTTGTAGGCTTCTACTAGTGCATCCCAGTTGTCTTTAACTGCGTCTTCCAACCCGTAATGCCATTGCCATGCTGACCCTTCCATATGTCTTACAAACTCCCTCACTTTCTTATTGTTGTCCCATCCTGCATCAACCGCAACTCTCTCAAACTTATCAAACCACTCAAGGGCTTTCTCTCTCTTTCCCTTGTATGTTTTTAGTTTGATTGTAGTAGTCATTACCTCACTTGTGCTTATTTAAGCAGAGACAGCACCAAATATGTGGATTATTATTGACTGTACTTGGTGAGTGGGAGAGCTTGTAGGTCAAGTCAGTACCACTTGGTTCAGAATAGCTTCCAATAGAAGGTAGCAAGGTAATAAAGACTTGTGTTTATTCCGTCCCAAAATCTCCCAGTCTTGGTTCAATTGGGTACATATATATATCACTTGGGGGGGCTTAGATAATAGTCAATGTGTTATAAAATAGGGGTGTGAACACCTTCCTGTTATGGTAAGTGTTCTAACTAGATAATGGTAGGGATAGGAGGGAGGGCACATGGGGGAATCATAGGGAGGATACTGGGGGACTTTGGGTAGGACTCTGGGGAGAACTCTTGGGCAAAGAGTGGGTACTGCATTTAGTACTCACAATCATGACATGTAATGCAAACATTACAAGTTAGTGTACTCACCTGTGCTAACTTCATTGTGTCAGATTGTGTTGCAGTGTGCAAGATTGTCTTACATAGGGCAAAGTTGTCCAAGAGCAATCCTGCCTTCTGGTAATACAGTATTGCACCTGACTGTTCTTAACAACCATGGATTGTACCATGCACCCTGGCATGGTACAGTGGAACAAGTCTATTTGCTAAATATCAAAAGTACTTTGTGGATACTCTGGAGCTATTCATGGCACAAGTGGTGGCAACCAAGCATATGTTTGGAAGATATATACTTTACCAGCAATAAAGAATTTTAATATCATGGGGATTTAATTTTGATAGTTTAACAGTATCAATATTATTACCTGTATTAATAGTATTAACAGCAGTTCATATTTATTCTTCAAGGTATATGGAACACAATCCACATGTACAAAGATTTTTTAGTTATTTATCATTATTCACATTTTTTATGTTAATTTTAGTGACAGGTGATAATTTATTACTTATTTTGATAGGGTGGGAAGGTGTAGGTATATGTTCTTATCTATTAATTAACTTTTGGTTTAGAAGAGTACAGGCAAATAAAGCTGCCACTAAAGCCTTAGTTATGAATATAATTGGTGATTGGGGAATGAGTGTAGCAATGTTTGCTTTAATAGCAATGACAGGAGATCTGGATTTAACTACAGTATTCTCATTAGCTCTACTTATGGAAGATAATAAACTAAGCTTAATTGCTATATTATTACCAACAGCTGCAATGGCTAAATCAGCTCAATTAGTACTTCATACTTGGTTACCCAATGCAGTGGAGGGTTCTACACCCGTATCAGCATTAATCCATGCAGCAACAATGGTGACTGTGGGTGTATATTTATTATTAAGAGCATCACCTCTATTAGAATATAGTTCTACTCCTTTATTAATAATAACTTGGATAGGAGCATTAACAGCTTTCTTTGGTGCTTTGAGCGCTTTACTTCAAAATGATTTAAAAAGAATAATTGCTTACTCAACTTGTAGTCAGTTAGGTTATCTAGTAATGTTGGTAGGTTTATCAAATTATTCAACAAGCTTATTCCATCTAGTAGATCATGCCCACTTTAAGGCTTTATTATTTTTATCAGCAGGTGTGGTAATTCATGCCCTAAATGATGAGCAAGATATGAGAAAAATGGGTGGTTTAGTCAATTATTACCTTTTGCTTACACTAATATTTTAATGGTTCCTTAAGTCTAATGGCATTACCATTCTTAGCAGGATTCTATTTGAAAGATTTTATCCTGGAAGTAGCTTATGGACAATATTTATTTACAGGTGGTAATGCTTATTAGTTAGGTACATTAACTGCAATTATAACAGCTTTTTATTCTTTTAGATGAATTGTGCTTACATTCTTAACTTTCCCAAATGGAACTAAAACTAATTACCTTCATGCTCATGAGCCTAGTATGGTAATGAGTTTACCTTTAATTGTATTAGCTTTAGCAAATATACTTATTGGTTACTTAACTAAAGATATGTTTATCCACCTAAATATTCACCTAACTTAGTCACTTAGCTCATTGCCTTTAGATCCTAGAGAATACTGACCAAATTCCTTATTGGGATTTACTTAGAATATTTTCACCAAAATACCAGGTGCCCAGAACATGGAAATTCTCAAGGTTGTCCAAGCAGCTCCAAACTTTCCACACCTGCTCTTGGGACCTTCCTCAACCTCTTCCACATGTTTGTAATGTCAGGACCATGCAAAGTATAAATACTACTTTTACATTCAATTAATCATTAAGTGAATACCACATAATCTACTTGTTCTCCCAATCACTCTCAATACCTCCAAGACTCTTACAACAGCTTGTAAGCCCCATGCTGTTACTCTCTGCAATGTCTACTACAGCTATTACTGGAATATTTCCCTCTGCTGAAAAGTTGGATGGATCTAACTACCAAGTGTGGAAGGTGAAGATGAATATGCTGCTACAAGAAAGAGGCCTTTGAGATATTGTCATGCAAGAAGAATGCCCTCCTCAAAGCATGGGAGAGGAAGCCTTAAAGTACCAGAAGAAAGAACAAAGTGCCTCTAACTGCATTGGCCTTATTATTAAGGTTAAATTGCTTATTCAATGCTCAAGAGCAAAAATGGCAAAGAATACCTGGAAGGCATTAGAAGACACCTACCAGTCATGTTCAGCTGCTAAGAAAATGTACCTGAGCCAAAAATTCTTTACTACAAAGATGCAGCTAGGAGAAGAAATGAAAAATCTACAGAATTACCCAGCTGGTAGATGAAATGGAATCTGTGGGAGTACCAGCTACTGATGAGGATGTGATAGTAACCATCCTGAATAGCCTGACAGACAAGCTTCAGGGCCTTGTATCAGCCCAAGAGTCTAGAACTGAAGATTTGATCTTATATTACATATATGGAAGGCTCCTGGATGAAGAATTAAGAAAATCAAGCACCAATAAGAAGGAAGAAGAAATGCTTTAATAAGCAATGATAACTAACAAAGGAGGTATCCAAGACCCTACAAAGGCAACAGCAACCTGTTTTGCAACTACTGCAAAAGGAAAGGACACACATCAGACCGGTGTCTCAAAAAGAGAGATAATCAGCAAAAGAAGCCAGAATATGTAAATGCTGCAACAACTGAAGATAGACTATTCATATGTGCACTAAATATGACCACAAGCAAGGATTTTCAGATGTGGTACATTGACCCTGGAGCATGTCAACACTTTACACACCAAAAGGAACTTTTTACCCATTATCAAGAAATTCCAATTAAGAAGGTTTCATAGGTGACAATGGTACATTTGATGCAGTGGGAGAAGGAACTATCCAAGTAAACCTTAGAAGCAGTGAAGGTAGTCATACACTGACCTTTAAAGAAGTACTCTATGTACCAGAAAATGCCAAGAGCCTACTATCTGTAAGCAAGGCCTCAGCAGAAAGACTCAGTTTCAGCTTTGACAATTCTGGATGCAGAATTGCTGATCAAATGGTGTCCATATTGCTTTGGGTATCAGAGATCAGAATCTATGCAAGTTGACTTATATTCCATCATATCTGGAAACCAATTGAAGTAACCTATGTGAAGAAGCACCAATGCTTTGGCACAGGAGATTAGGGCACATCAATTTTGATTATTTGCCTAAAATGATCAAAGATCAGCTGATTTCTGGAGTAAAAATTGCTCCCCTAGCTACTTTAGAGCACTGTGAAGCCTGCATATATGGGAAACAAGCCAGATAACCATTCAAGATCTTTGGGTTAATCACAACTAAGAAAAAATTAGATTGAATTTGCTCAGATCTGTGTGAACCTATGCATTACTAATCCTTAGGCAGGATGCAGTATTTAATCACTTTTATTGATAATTATACAAGATACACATGGGTCTACCTCATGGAGAGAAAGGAATAAGCTCTGTCTAAGTTCAAGGAGTTTAAATCCATGGTGGAGAGAGAAACTGGCAAAAAAATCAAGAAAACATGCTCTGACAAAGGTGGAGAATATACCTCAAAACTCTTCATCCACTTCTGCAAAATTCATGGGATAAAGCAAGAGACTACTGTACCATACTCCCCACAGCATAATGGAGTACCAGAATGTACAAACAGATCAATAATTGATAAGGCAAGAACTATGATATATGATCAAAAGTTTCCTATGATTTTTGGGTGGAGTCAGTTGCCATAGCTGTATACCTCAAAAATATAACAGTATACTTTGTGGTTCTACTCCATTTGAAGCATGGTATTGATACAGACCAAGTGCCAAATATCTAAGAATATTTGGGTGTACAGCATATGCCAAGAATCTGCCTGGATATCAGTCAAAATCTGAGCCAAAAAGTGTAAAATGCATATTTTTGGGCTATTGCAATGAGAGTAAAGCATGCAGACTCTACAGTACCAATGCAAAGAAGCTAATCAAGTCCAGGGATGTGTTGTTTGATGAAAATTCATAATTTTCACAAAATTGACATCAAATGATGACAAGAATCTGATTTCAAATCCACCATATGTCAGGATTGAATCACAGCAAAACAATGAGGTATGTCTCACTCTAGAGGACTTTACAACTGTGGTCCAGCCTGAAGCAGTGCCCGGGAATATCCCAGAAGTGATCATTCCAGTATTGAATGCCCAGAGATCCAACCATACCAGATATAGCCCAAATTACTATATCAATGAGGGTACAAACTTAGCCTTTGCCTATTCAGTCAAGATTTATAAGCCCCAGACTGTAGAAGAGCCCTGAAATAGCCCTCAGACATAGTTTTGGAGATCAGAAGTGACTGAGGAGTATTAGGCTTGGATGGAAAATCAAACTTGGGACTTAGTGCAATTGCCAATCAGCCAAAATTAATTGGATGCAGATGGGTCTTTAAGACCAAATACAAGGCCAATGGTACAATTGAAAGTTACAAAGCAAGACTTGTGGCCAAAGGATACTCTCAAACAAAAGGACTTGACTATACTGAGACCTTTGCACCGGTAGCTAAGTTTAATCCCATTAGATTGATATAGGCTATTGCAGGCAAACATAAGTTTTTATACATCAAATGGATGTAAAAGCTGCATTTTTGAATGGAGAACTTGATGAGGATATGTATATGGACAAGCCTGATGGGTTTGCTGACCAAGATAACCCCCATTTGGACTGCAAGCTTAAAGAATCTTTATATGGTCTCAAACAATCACCACAAGCCTGAAATTGCAAGATAGATGCTAATTTGGAATCTTTGAGTTTCAAAAAGAGTAGTGCTGACTATAGTATATACTATAAGCCAGATAGAGCAAATCCAGTTCTGTTGGCTCTATATGTGGATGATCTTATTATAGCCATCAATAACCTAGCAACATTGGAAGAGACTAAATCCAGCCTATCTAAAGAGTTCAAGATGTCACATCCAGGAGAACTCAGCTACTACTTAAGGATAAGGTTCTCCACAGACAGAAGTACCCAGACTATAAGCCTATGTCAATCCAAGTATATTCAAGATATACTAAAGAAGTATCAAATGGGAGACTGTAAACTGGCAGCTACCCTAATGGAGACAAACCTTGACTTGGTCAAAACTCAACCAAATCAAGAGAGCTTTGTGCCATCTGCAAGCCCTGACTCTCTTTATCAATCTATGGTCAGCAGTCTGATGTATATCATGCTTGGAACATGTCCAGATATCTCATATTCAGTAGGAGTTGTCAGCCAGCATAATCAGAACCATGGATCTGATCAGATTGCAGCAGATAAGTGGACTTTTACATACCTAAAAGGAACTGCTGATATCTGCTTAAGATACACTTACAAGGATTCAGAACAGGATCTTGTGGGATACTCTGATGCTAATTGGGGACAAAATATGGTAGACAGAAGATCTACCACAGGATACACCTTTCTTTACTGTAAAGGAGTAATTTCATGGAACTCAAGAATGCAACCAACCATGGCACTTTCCACCACAGAGGCAGAGTATATGGCAGCCTGTGAAGCTACAAAAAAAGCAATGTGGCTAAGGAAGCTTTTTTCAGACTTAGGCCTATGTCAAAAAATTCCTATTACTTTATTTTAAGGTAATCATGGATGTATACAATCAGGTAGAAATCCAACTTTTCATGCTAGAACCAAGCACATAGATATTAGACATCATCCCATATGTGAAGCTATAGAGAATAACTTAGCTAACCTAGTGTACTGTCCTATAGATAAAATGATTCCAGACATGTTTACTTACCCATCAGCTAGCAACAAATTTGAATATCTCAGGTCAAAATTAGTACTAGTGGGGATATACATGCTACTCATTTGTAGATTTATTGACCAAAAGTATGATATTTATGCTTTTGATAAAGTAAGACAAAGAAACCTGTAGAGTGTGCTAAGGAAGGGTGCAGGAATATTTGTGCAAAGTTTGGTGTCTTTTGGACAACTCTGATAATGGTATTTATCTGAGTACTTGATAATTTGGTGCAAATATTCTAAGCAAATTCCAACAAAAAATTTGGTCAGTAGAGAATGCCAATCATAGGATCAGATAAATGTGACCAAGCTAGCATGAATATTTAGGTGACAATGCAATAAATACTACAATACAAACAACCCAAATCTTCGCACATATACTTTGGTGATCATCCCAAGCCACTTTTATGTGTTTGTCTTGAAAAGACCATCTAAAGGTATAAATACTGCTTTTGCTTTGAAGAAGCAGTTATGTGGAAGCCACATAGCTACTTACTCTTCCAATTGCTTCTAGTATCTCCAAAGCTCTTACAGCATTCACTATGACATGTAGACCATTATCTAAGTGACTTAGCTGAGTGAATAACTATTGTAATAATTACCTTCAAATCCTAGTGTATACTGACTCAATTCCTTGTTGGGACCTTCCTCAACCTATTTTACATGTTTGCCATGCCAAAACCATGCAAAAGTATAAATGCCACATTGGCATTGAATATATCATTAAGTGAAAACCACATAATCTACTTGTTGTCCCAATCGCTTCCAATAACTCCAAGACTCTTACAACAATAACTAGGTTTTATTACAGACCTCACAACCATTACCTGTGTATAACTTTTCAGCAATTTGAATACATCTGATTATGGCAGTAGAAGACATTCCAGAGAGTGACAGAATGGGGCTCATAAGCTATTGTGAGTGGTTTGTATACATTTGAAGTGATTGGTAGATTACATGGCTATGACTTGATGGTTAATTGAGTGTAAGAGTAGTGTTTATAGTCCTATAAGATGTTGGCAAAGCAATATGGAGAATGCCTAGAAAAGTCCCAGTATTATGGGTGCAAAGGTTGATACTGTTTGACAACTGTGAGATACTTCATATTTTGAGCATCCAATCATATAGAACAAATATACTATATGTCTATAAAAAGGCTTGCCCAAGTTTTGTAGGATTTGTGGACTATAAATTGAGGGACTGATCTGGGTGAGTACATAGGTGTAAGTATGATATCTATAAAACCTTATTCCATGTAGATTTAGAGATGGTTTCTCAACATTTTGTCTGCATACTATATGTCCTCAATATTCAGCCTGAACCAAAACAATTTATAGGCTTAATAAATTGACTCAGTATATTCCACAGAGTGAGCTATTTATTGAAGATTTCATTCCAATGAAATGAACTAGTGGCTAGAATAAGTGAAGGCCTGGGATTTGTAAAGATATTCAACATTGCCCAAAAGCTACCAGAGAGTGTGCACAGCCTCCTGGGATTTTTAGCAAAGCAATCTTATCAGCAGTCTTATAATGCTCCTCTGAAGGTATGAATAGCCCATTGGTATTCAGCAAAACTACAAGTACTAACCAGCTGCTGTAATGCTTGAAGTCACTTACAAGACGCTCTTGAATCTTGCAATAAGTTATATGTATGTATATGCATAAGCATATTCATGCTGGTTCTCCTTCACAACCTTCCTATTGCTCCTCAAATACCTATTTGTTGGAGCTATCATGGATCTTCAAGTTGGCAATGGACTTTATAAGGTAGTATTATTACCTTGGCCCAATATTGTGCTTCTTTACTACCTAGAGTTTCTGCAGGTACATCACCAATTAGATTGTAGACACAAGTAATTGTGTATGATAAAACCTTAATATGCAGCTTGAAAGTTGACCTGATCAACAGAATAAATCCAACTCTAATGAGTACTAACTTTAGAATTAGTACTGTTGCTTTAACTATCATTTGTACCATACTGTCAAAGCTCCAGAACCTGCAATTTTTTAGGCTGCTCTATGACTACTCCCTAAGAAACAAAATCAAGTGAAGGCCAGCAGAATACTGTCATAATATCAGCTGAGTTACTGGTTAGTGAAAACTGACAACTCCCAATATCTCAGGTACTATCTAGTTGGCAGACAAGTAGACATTTTCCAGGAGACTAGGCCAACTAGCATTCATGCCAAATTTGGTAATCTGCTGCTCACCACTTCCACCAAAAATCGCAACTAAAATTTTGAAGGAAAAACTCCATTAGAATACCTGCAGATTACCCAATGGATTCCAAGTTTGAGATTTTCTATAGGGACTTTGAGTTCAGTATGATGCTTATGTATAATAATAAATGAAATGCTTGTGTTTATTCGATCTGACATGGTTATGTGCAACATATAGGAACTTTAACATATATTAAGACGACAGTTCCACAAATCTGCGATGCAATGCCATTATATTGTGATACCAATTAGGATTTAAGATCAGCAGATTGGTCATTAGAGAATCTTTACGGAAGTGAAGTAGGTGCGAAAAAATGATTGCGCAAGTATAGCATAGTGCACTATTGATGATGCACTTCGCCCATGTATTTCCCTGATGGCTAAAGTATATGGAGTAAGAGTTGTCAGTTTGAGTTACAGCTAGAGTTATGGCACAACAGTCCAGTACCTACAATCGTATGGTATTTAGCCAAGTGCACACGACCGTCTGTAAACAGAACTTCTGGTTCTGGTGTAGGATTATACCACGGTCAGGTTTTTGATGGCTATGTATACTTCAAGGTAAGCACTGGCAATCAGGGAAAATATATCCAATGTTCCTTTGTAGAAAAGATGTATATTCTTCATGCTGCTGGAGATTCGTTACATTAGGCTTTTGACGATATCAAGTTGGATAGTAGTAGCACGCAGAAGTATAGGAAAACAAATCTTGATCATAATTAGTAGTCCTGTTACAATGATAATTAAATAATTGTTTTGGAAAGGTCGCAATGCTTCAATGCCAGGGCCCAGATTACCTCCTACGCTCAATTGTAACCCATGCTAGTACTTGGTGACTAAGATGAGAAACATACCTGTTTGTGACCGTTAAAGAAACCTCGCCACTAATGCGATTCTGTAACTCAAAGACCCGTTCAACCGATTCTGCCAGCAATGTTTGGGCTTCGGGAACACCAGGTTTTCAGCGTCAATAGACTGGCTATCTTTCAAACCTCGCCGTCTTGACCATGCTCAAGCAGTCTACGGCAATCTGCGGTGTCTTAGGATTGCCACCGCTTTCCAAAATCTGAATTCAGCCAAGAGAGTGCTTAGAGTATCGGGTAAAATCAGCACTTGTGGTTGACGAATTCATCATCTCCATTAATATATGAATGAATGATAGGCCAATTTATTTTTAATTCCAGTGGTATTTACCTATATATTTACACTGCGATAATGCTCGAGACCTCCAATACAAGATCTCAATGTTGATAATAAACTATTTGGTAAATTGTACTGGAATATGTCAGTTTACCTGGCAAAGGTGGATCAAACATTTGACTAGGCTTGACCAATCATCGCCCTATTTGAATTTGGCCATCACCACGTTCGAACTAGAGCTATATATACTTGGGCAGGTCTCAGCATGTCTTTCGTAAAATTCATTTGCACGGATTTTACTTCAAAGCGTAAGTTTGTCTCTGGAGACGCATATTTCATGGAGCACGACCTCTGAACCTTTTATCTTCACGAATTTGGAAACCCAATAGGCTTACCACCCACAAAGTCTTAGTCACTGAAGTATTGTAACTTATCCCGTGTGGAATCCGGAGTGCTGCCGTACTAGTCCTCATAACATCGTTAAGAGTATGGAAGCACATATGTTATCATCGGTATATTTTCTCTCGTCATGCAGGTCTTTGTATACTGGAGACTAATCAGGTGCTGTAACGCCCTATGTACAAATAGGTACTCCTTCCGGACTCTACCTTTCCAAGTGAAAAGTATTGTAGCAAACCAAACACAAGAATTCGCAAGAAAGAAGACGACTCAACAATGTTCAAGATAAAGCATACCAGAAATAGAGAGCTACAAAGCTTGGCTATCTCTGATACAAAGTATAACCACACCTACCGCCTATTTGTTTTTTACCTCCTATTCACGGTTAGTTTTTTCTACAAGAGTACAAGCCAGGCTCTCGACGGAGCCCATGCATAAGGAGGACGAAAATAGACCACCCACGCGTTTCAAAGGAAGAGAAGTGGTGCTCGTTGATCCCTTAGATGAGAGCGCGGACTATTGGTGGCCAGCAATGGTAAAACTGCACACGAGTCGCTGTCTCCCTCCCTATACTCAATTGTTCTTGGTGGTTTGTAGATAGTTCCACCTACAGAAATTGACCGTAGCATGCTTTCACGAAAACTAGAGCGAGACGAATGCTTGGTCCGATATTTTGAAGACAACAAATTGTAGGGGGAATTCTTTTCGTGTATCAGCGCATATTTATTAACCGTTTGTATGATGCTAGCTCGGTGTGTAAGGATTGCGAGCTAACCCCTTTTAGACCGGATACCCATCCCTTGAACGAGTTTTCACGCTGTAGCGCTTTTTTGACCGATCCTGGAGTCTTAATAGCCATGAATTATCTACAGACCGGGGAACTCGGCAAGAAATTCATGTGGAAACTCTGGGGAAAGGATAAAGAGGTTCCACCTATTGCAATGCAAGTGGACAGCTCGACCACTGAACAGGAGAAGAACAAGCCTAAAGAGACCGTCTCGAAACCTCATGCCCCTCAGAAAAGGCATCTACGGGAACAAAAAACGCCCAGCAAAAAGAGAAGAAGAGTGCTTTATGATGAATCGGAGTCTGGAATCGACCACAACGTCGACCAACCACCAACAACCCAAGCAACCAAGCCAACCCCCCAGAAATCCCAGACTCACGACAAAAGAAAGCACAGTCGAAGCCAACGCGCCAGATCGAAGAAAAACACCCCTGTTTCTTCACGTGCTACGTCTGAAGATGTCACTGTTTCCGACGAAAAGTTAGACACCATGCCCACGGAGGACCGCAAACCACAACCCGAAGATATCCACCCCATACCAGTTAAAGAGATTGTACGAAAAATGAAAGCTCTAAGAAAGGAATACAAGCAAATTAGAAGAGCAGTAAGGCGAGTCGCCAAGGAACTTGTCATTCACAAAGCGGGAGACGGACGAATTACCAGATCAATGATGCGTCGAAAGAAATGAGTCTCGACTTACAGCCATCGCAGTAGAGCGTACACTTCCACCCGATTTTTTCAAGTAACTCTCCCTTTGGCCTTATGTTAATGCTGTAAATAGTCAGGGACAAGTAGTCGTCATTTCGAACAATCGAAGTTATTATTACGTATGTACAATGTGTATTGTAAATAATGGAAAAGCGTTCGCCCTGTTGAAGAATCGTTACAGCTGCTCTTCATCCCAATTTGAGTAACTCTTTTGACTAGTCAATCCTTCTAGCGATATGGTTGTTTAAGGCGATACGATTTGTTCCACTTTCCATTTCTAGTATAGATTTCCATTGGATGTTGGAAATAAATTCTTTTATTTACCAAACATAGCAACCCTTTTCGGATACTTGGAGCCTAGCATGTCAGCGCTCTATCTGGTTGTATCGGTCCGTAACCTATAATGCGATTGTGAATCTTGGAAGGCTGATAGCACCCAAACAACATGCTGCCAACACCGAGGACACCTTTCTCATGATCATCGTTAGGACCATCACGAAAATAACGAGAGGCCCAACCTCGGTACTATTACATCATGGAATACAGGATATACTTGCGGTATGGCGCATGGTGAGCACTAGGATCAATCCCATTGTTTAAAGCCACCTCGCACAAATACAGCATGGCATGGATCAGTAATAACTCGTTTCTCAACAATAGTAGTGATTGCAGCAGGATAATTTGCCAAATGCTGCGAGACGATCCGTGCTTAGAGGGCTGCATTAATTAAACTGCACCCAAGTCGTAGGCTGGCAATAATCCAACATTGCGCCCCTAGTTCACAAGTGCACTCCAAGCAGCACAAGGGATTTTCCATATATGCTATCTACCATGATTCTAAAGCTACCCTGGAAACTATATAGGGTATATTTGTATGAGGACCCCAAACTTCATTCCGGAATCTATCGGTGTTTACGTCATGTTCCATAACACTCTATCGGCTGATAATCGCTTGAGAAATATATAATTATAGTATCACATTTAGATAGAAGGAATGAGCGATCCATGGTGGTGTTAGTAACAGGGTAACTCTCTTTCCTGTAGGGATACACGTTTTGAAGTAGTTCAAGATTTTATCTGGCTTCTTCAAGCCTCGAGTGTCACTTTCATTCGTGTCCTGTAACCATCGCCTGCCCATACTGGTTCGTTGCCACTATGCTTCCTCCAAATTGAGGAGGATTCAATTTGTTTGGCGGTTTCTAAACGGGAAACGGTTGCCAGCATAGGGGGGTTCCTCCGAAATGCTGAGAGTTTTCATCTGAATTTTGTCGACTCTTCCACAGACATCAGGAGCTTCACCAATTTCCCTGGCTCTCTGCAGATTCAAATACGGCGCTGTACCTCTAGGTACTTGTACTAATGAGGAGATCCAACAAGTGAATGGTGGTATAAATTCCCTTCGCGGTAACTGTGGCTGGCTGTTAATTGGGGTTGCTCCATTCAGCGAGGTCAAGCAGTGAACACATCGTAATTGTGGTTACGAGGTTGGTGGATTGGTATTGGCTGCATGATGCTATTGTCACTGAGCAGCCAGTCATTCAGCATACCTAATTTATTAGCCACAAAGCCATGTCATCTCCTGTCTTGCTCCCTTTCCAATCGCTTCTACGGAATGATTAATCAATAAATAAATGAAATCCGACTTAAATGGCAAGGTGACTGCCATAATCCATTGTCTTGCATTCTAATGTATGTAGCATACTTGATAATGTAACTAAATCAAATGTAATGTGATCTAAAATGAGATCTTAGTAAGGCGATTTGGATCAGCAGAGCTATTTCCTCTGAATGAACGTCTGTATATATGTAGCTTAATCTGTTTCTGTGCTTACCAAGGTGGTTTTTATTCTACCAATACACTTGAGATACTTGGGATAGTTGCTACGCTATAACTACCAGCACAGAATCGAAACTTTTCAAGCAACCTATTCTTCTCCATTATCTTGTCTCGAATAACTCATAGCTCTTTTACCTCGAGTAATTGAAAGACTCCCGACGATATACGAGATATCCCCCTAATGTTAAATCGACTCACTGATCTCGATGACCATGAACTAGATGAGCAGGCTGCACTCTTCTTGCATTCTAAGAACACCAAAAGGTTCTTGAAGTATATGCTCCTCGCACTTTACTTGGGTCGACGCTAATCCAAATTTAGAGCTCCTTCCGTCAAGTCTGCCCAACCCAAGCACTTGAATGCAAATACTAAGCAAAGCCCAAACAGTGATATCGAGAGCTTAGCAAACTCCTACGAAGATAAAGCCACGACTAAAACACGAATATTTAGTGAGCCTCCAGCTGGGGAGAAGAAAAGCACAGTCAAGGCCAAACCCTCTGTCAATGCTCTACAGCCACGTGAGTTAATCATCGAGAGAGTTGACAATTCGGACGGGAATATGCGAGGTTCTCTGCGAAGTAAAAAAGCTCCAGTCGTAAGAGTCCCACTGAAGTATTATCACCCACTGCATCTGACTCGCAGACATTATTTAGCAGGATGGCTCTGGGTCCATGAATCCGAAGGCCCGCGGGAAAAAAAAGCAGCGTCAGCCCCTGAACACCAACGATCGCAGGTCAGCTCTATTCCCTGGCAACTTAGGGGCACGGATGAGCGCGTATGTCAGTGATGTAGGAGGTAACTTGCCGAGATTAGTTATGATCCCTGAATGCTTAGATGAGGTCTGAATATCGATTATATAGATGCGTCTGATGAGGAGTTTGTTTATCCAAAGCACCGCAATCACAATCGCCTTGCCAATCAAAAAAGTGGGTATCTAGGTGACAAGCTGGACCGTAAATCAGTTGAATCGCCTCTATTTTCCCCCAACACCCCTGTTCCCTCTCAAAACGCCTCCCCTCTTGTTTCAGATGCGGAGTATTACAGGGCTGGGGAATATGATAGAGGAGGGGGTTCCAACCAATTTTATGATTCAGGATCCAGTCTAGAATCGGAAGGCGAGGACGGCTATTTTTCTGCGAAATGGAAAAGCTCCGGGCAGCGAGCCAAGTCTCTACCTAGCTCACCAGTTCATCGGCCCAAAAGCATCACTCCTGGCAAAAATTCTCGCAGAGCCAAAGGATATGTACCACCCATACAACAAAGCGGAAGAAACCAATCCGAGGCCGAGGAGACGTTGCCTCTGTTCTGGAAGATGAACCCCTCCGAAGCCAGAAGAAGACGGAGCAGGTACACACATGAATTGATACATAACATTGCCCCACGGTATTCTAACAATTGGCCTGTTTTTTCGGGCTAGAAGTCAGCAAAAGAAATATCCTCTCTTTGGGACTATACCATTCCTTTTTCTTGGAGTCTTGTGTTGTTTCGTGTATGCCTTTTCCACCATACCGTTGTCCAATGTAACTCTCACGGCAGTTAAGAATGTCTTGGCTGCAGAAAAAGAGCTTGTGTTTGATGCCCATCTCAAAGGTGAAAACTGGAACGTCTGGGCTGTGGAGATCTCAACAGTCGATGTGGGCATCTTCGCTACGCCAATAAAGCGAGGCAACACTACCGAGGATCGTACAACTGACATTCACCAATCGTATCAGGAGAAGCGAGGTTGGAAATGCAAGTTTCGGATCCTCTTTAGCAGAAATTTAACCACCTATTATTGTACCAGGGACTCGCCCGGCTGAATACCTTGGAAATTTAGACCACCTCGACGAACCTATAACATTTAGGCCTGGATACGGTATCAGTGGAACATCTAACAACGTCACTGCACAGATAAGACTTAGAAACCCAGGAAAAGTCACAGACGAAGCAGAAAACAAATGGTACAGTAGCTGTCTTCTGGATTCCTTTTCGAAGAAACTGACCCGTTGTTTTAGGTATCAAATCCTTCGGCACCCGTACGAACTGACTTTTCGTGGGGTGTTGAAGTATAAGCTTTTCTTCAAATCGTACACCATCCGAGTCTGTGCTATTCAGGGTATTGATCCTTCTGGGGACGAGATTCAATACGAGCCCTTGATTGTATGTGATCGGGACAGCTGGGATCCTCGAGACCCTATCTATAAGAACTAATGAGTCCTACGATCTCTCCATTTGCAAATCACATGATGCTGTGATGATATGCCACTGCTCTCACATTAGTTGATTCCTGAGATGCATATTTCGTGTCTGTGCGACTTTCCCCCACCACTGCCATGCCATTTCTCGATCACAAAATACCTATTTTTGACTAGTTTTGTGACTCCACGTAGGTTACTGGATCGACGTATAATATAGCGTTGATGTAGAACTTTATTTTGTGAGCCATAAAGGGAAATTCTATGTATGTGTTCAGAGTCTATACACACCCTCGTGCTCTATAAATTGACTTGAACATCGATGTGTTTAATTCATGGGATTGGGTCGTGGAGTTGCAATAGAGGAAAGGCGAGAATGGCCGCGGAAAGAGGAGGCGCTATGGGTTGTAAATACTGCCATCAAGGTACCAATTGTAACTTGCAGGGACTTTCCATATTTTCAAGGAGTTGTCGATCGTTAGTTCTTCGTCGTCTTCACTGATCTGGAACTTCCGTTGGCCAGAGCAAGTTAGAAGGAGAGGAAGAGTGGGATGGAAAGATGCCGCGGAGATGAGGTCTAGATTTGAACAGGGTCAGAACCTACTGAGAATACAATATTGGAAACGGGAAGGATGTACCTTCATGGGCAGGCAAAGACAAGACAAGCTCCGCCTGGGAGGATGATGGGTTTACGCTATACGTGCTTAACATGCCATTCTGTATATTCAGGGTTAGATTATCCACAGGATATTAGTATCAGAATAGTTCCGCATCTTACTTGGTCACCAGTTAGCAAGAAGCGCCCGCTTAAATCTACATCGAACGATATCCTCTGATTCGTATCGCCATAGCGCTTCAAGGTGAATAGCACCTCACCAGTATCTCGAATATCCCAACAATAAATTTCATCCTCCTTCCTTGATACAGAATACAAGTATCTTCCGTCGGGAGAGAATTGAACCTAAGCGTGAGTGAGGTAAGCCACCATGAGCCTCAAGTAGTTACATCGGTAACAAACCTGTGTCAGGCCACCTTGCGGACCCTTTAGTAAAGAGAGCAGCTTATTGTCATTCTCAGCATACAGCCCGACGGTTTTAGAGTAGGATCCTGCGGCGTACAGACCAGAGCGATCCGGATTGAACGAGATGCAAGAGATGACGCCTGGAGTTCGTCGCCGTTTAGTTTGGATTCCGAAAAACAATCAAGTCAAATCTACCAACCTTTCTGGCCCTTTCTACTTTTACGAGAGGGTGTAGTGGCTATTTTGGAGCAATCACGGCCAGGTCGAGCTGTATCAAAGATGTGGATTGCGTTGTTGAAACCACAGTAAAGCCTTGAAAACATCCGTTAAAGCTGTAACGCTCTAGACTGTTCCAACAATTGATCCTTACTTGGTGCCGTCTAGATTGAAGCAAAGAGAATTCGAGCCGATCATCTGCTCCCGATGGTCAATAACACTATAAGATCCGCGTAGCTTGAGGAAGCTTTAGCTAAGACATGTCCTGATGAGGCCAAATTTATATCACCCTACCTGTCCAGAAAAAGCGTCCCATAGATGAACCGGGTGATCACGACAAGAGGTGACAAAACAACAGGTGGCTGGATCTAACCACACGAAGTCGGTTACCTACTGAACATATGGATGAAATCGTGATCCTCTCTACCTTGAACGTTCATTAACGGGTACCAGGAAACATCGTAGATGGTCTCCGCTTCTGCCACCTGAAGAAGCGACTTCAGCCCGGTTGCTGTATATCGGAAGCGGTTAAATACATGCAATAATGGATAGCTTCAATCAGATATCATACCTTCCGTAACCTCCATGATGTCTGTAGGGCTTGAATTAGAGTCAAAGAATGTACTACCAGCAAAGCTGTGAGATATTACAAAGCCCCATATGCATATTCAAAAAGGATACAGTTCCAGGAGACGGATCACGTCATCATTAGTGCTGGTGAGCAAGCAGCTTCCGTCGGGAGACCTGCATGGAAACTTCGTTATTCTATAAAACGCGTTCCCAGGCAGCAATGTTTTGTTTACCATTTGGCGCTCTTGAAGAAATTGGATTGATTCCTTTCGAAGGTAGGTGTCTCGTGAGGGAAATCGCTTGTTTGGCCAACGCAGACACATTTTTGGCTGAAGTCGTAATCTATTAATTGGTAAGGTTGGTGGTAATATTGCTCTTCTGATGCAATTGCATCCTTTTGCTCGGTTGAGGCGATTTCAACACTGCTATATTCCATCGGTACAGATTCCTCTTCAATCGCCTGATCTTCAACAACTACACCATTTCCCTCCTGTTGAGAGAAAGAAGCAGCCTCCGTGTCGTTGGATGCAGTTGCTACAGAAAACTCCATGTTGAAGTCTCTATGTAATACGCCTGTAGAAACCAAATAAGCTATTTTTCTAGTCAATCCATAATAATCAATGATTGCTACTTTGTTTTCAGCATATCATAAAAATTAATTTTAAGCATAGAGCACAAAGTGCCTGTAAACGCACCACACCGTCGATAAATCGACTCCATAAGGTATGATTTTTTAATCAGACATTGTGTGCTTATATTAACCATCAAAGATACATCCACCATCTGTATTGTCATCAAGAATAGTCCAATGATATCATGTTGAGTCCCCGTGATTCCTCTAGTGACTCAACCAACCCTAAACCAGATCCAAGATCGAGTATGCCTTAGTGTACATGTCACTTAAACTGGAAATGGGTGTAGTGCCTGGGGCTGTAGTAGATTCCAACCTGGTTTGGACCGTCATCCGGGAAACAAGTCAGTGAACACACAAGATAGGCTGGTATGAGAAATAAATGAAAATGTAGCCAAAGATCCTGATCGGTTATTTGTGACACACTGGCAATAAAATCTGTCTTACATACCGGGGACTGAGGATTGGTAAACGAGACCGTCATTTTGCTTTGGGTATGCGCTACGTTTACGCTGACCATGACACCATCCACCCAGAGGGAATATCATATTCTGGCGTCAAAACTAATCGCCGCTACGCCTATTGTGTTGGCTAGAAGATAGTGAGTTGGTCGCTTCACATTAGCAGGCTCTACAGCCTCAACCTATGGCAATGAGTGTGTTTGAAGTACGTTTCCCTGGTACCACAATTATGACCTTATCGATCTTATCGCGCACATATTCGATTGTGCCCAATTACTTATTTACTGGCATCGATGCTTCCACTCTTATCGTACCTAATGTAGTGATTGCTAAGGCACAGCCAATGGGTGGGCCATACGCTCGCGATTTGGCGGTGATACTGTGTAGGGCTATCCAAAAATATTCATATCTCTGTTGAATGGGGCAAATCTATTTTTGCGAGGGGCATCAGGTAACAAATGATAATTTAAGTACTAGATATATATGGTGTAATGATTTTAGCGTCCCACGTTTTGATCTCTTACGCCTACTGGGAATATAATTAATTTATTGATTAGCCTATCAGTTTCAACATAAATACTAGCGCTATAGCTTCTCGGATGTAGTTATTTTTGCGTACGCTTGGTAACTTCCCTTTATTGTCTCCATCTTATTCATTAATGACTACCGACGGTACCAAAGCTCCCGAAAATGGCGACCGTAAGCTGGTCGCTTTTTCTGTATCCTTCTACATAGTAACCGCCCTGGTGATGGTTATGGCGAATAAGGTATTCTTCGAAGTGCCTGCTATCAAAACTACCTTGGTTCTAACCGTTTAATTGATCATAGTGGGTACTAAATGCAGTCTCCGTTCCCGTTACATTCTTGTGGGCTCAAATCGCACTGGCGGTGATTTTCTTCCACTTGAGCAGTCTCTTCAATCTGTTCGTCATTCCCAAGCTGAATCTGAAAACCTGCGTTGCGCTTGCGCCTTTGATCACCATCAACGTTATTGGACTTACATTTAATACCCTGTGCTTACAATACCTTGATGCTTCTTTTTACCAAGTTGCGCGCGCTTTGGTGTTGCCATTTACCGTGGTCTTGAGCTGGGTTGTTCTCAAGAAGAAGTCGTCTTTGATGGTGATTTTGGCCTGTGCTATCGTATGCAGTGGATTCTTCGTCGGAGTGGCTGGCGAAATGGTCGTTTTCAATGTGTCATTGACTGGCATCTTATTTGGAGTTATCTCAAGTGTTACAACTGCCACACACGCCATCGTTATTAAGAAGTCCTTGGAAGTGGTAAATAATAATACCATGGAGCTTGTGTATTATAATAATATCCTCTCTGCGTTCGCTCTGGTTCCAGTCATCTTCCTTAACAGCGAGGTTCAAGGACTATACGCTTTGTTCGGCTCGGAAGAGAATACTGTTCATATCCGTACTTTCATCATTGGCGCCTTGGTTACCGGGTTCTTCGGATTCCTAATTAACATTGCAGGTTTTCTACAGATCAAAGTTACTTCGCCGGTCACTCACATGATTTCCTCGGCAGTCCGTGGTGTTCTTCAAACCATTTTGGCAGTTTACTGCTTTGGAGACATTCTAACCGGTTCACGTGTCTCTGGAATCACTTTAATTTTGGCCGGTAGCTGCTTCTACACTTACATCAAAGATCTGGAGTCCAAGCAAGAAGAAGCTAACAGATCCAAGGATGGCTACGAAAAAGTTTAACATTCTTGCATTGTTATTTGAGGAGATAACTGGCATTTTTCTGCTCGTTGCCACCATTGTTTTCGATGAAAATACCTTAAGTCGGCCTAATTTTATAGTTTTTTGTAACACTACTGGATCCTAGAGCTCATCATTAAAATACTTCAATACCAAGCCATCAATATTGCTAGAAATATCCATGTCAGATTCATACAAGCCGTCTTTGCATACACAGTATGGATGTATTATGCAGTTAACTATCTAGTACACACCAACGTAATGAGGAATCTTGCATGTGGAGCCGCGCAAGTTAGTGGGCAGCTGGCCGGTTTCGTGGTAGGTTCATTTCGAAAGCGCGTATCCATTGTTGGTTTATAATTATGTAGACTGATTAAACCCATGGTTGAGTATTACGTGAAATCAGACTTTGGTAAAAAAATACTTAAGCAGTACAGGGGGCTACTAGGGTAAGACGTAATCATTTTCGTAATGCATAGCAAGAATTTCCGTAATTCAAGGAATAATAATATACTCGTTCTAGTTGATACTTGGTAGTTTGAGTTTACCATTAGATAATGTCGGATCGCTACAGTTTCTCCCTCACCACTTTCTCTCCTTCTGGAAAACTTGTCCAGATTGAGTACGCGCTCAACGCTGTTGCACAGGGAGTCACCAGCATTGGAATTAAAGGTAAGCAACTGGTTCCTGGTTCGTCGATTATGTCACGCCTCTCTTTTGTGTTGGCGGTAGGAGAAGGGCAGTGGTTTAGGTGAACTTAAAACTCTTTGCTGAAGCTTTTTTTCTTAAACTGTTCGTTGGTAATTAGCTGCAAACGGAATCGTCATCGCCACTGAGAAGAAAACAGCCTCCCCTCTCATCGATTCCACCACAGTAGAAAAGATCTCGACCATCTGCCCAAATGTTGGCCTAGTGTACTCTGGGATGGGTCCCGATGCCAGAGTATTGGTCAACAAAGCTAGAAAAAGTGCGCAAATTTATCGCCGAGTCTATCAGGAAGATCCTCCCAACACTATGTTAGTGAAAGATGTAGCTAGCGTGATGCAAGAATTCACCCAAAGAGGGTTGGTGCCCATTCTCTGTATGATAACCCCTTCTACTTTCGTATTCACGCCAAGTTTCTAGTGGTGTACGTCCATTTGGTGTCTCTCTTTTGGTCGCCGGTTACGATGAGAATGGACCTTCCCTCTATCAGGTCGATCCCTCCGGCTCTTACTGGGCGTGGAAGGCTACTGCTATTGGGAAGAACATGATCAACGCCAAAACTTTCCTTGAAAAGCGGTACGACCCTCTCGTGAATTTACCTGTGACCAAATTAATAATCAAATATTCTTAGGTACAATGAGGAAATGGAATTGGATGATGCGATCCATACCGCGATCCTTACTCTCAAGGAAGGTTATGAAGGAGAGATGACTGAGCATTCTATTGAAATCGGCGTCATAGGTGGCGGTGATTCAGAGGAACATCGCAAATTCAGAAAGTTGACAGTTAGTGAGGTGAAGGATTACTTGGCCAATATTGCTTAAGACAAGCATGACAAGGTGCACCCTAATTAATGTAATCCTATCTTCATCAATCCAAGTGTAAACAATATAAAACAATTTGCTAAACCCTTATATGTAAGTGTAGCATATGAGATTTTCATTTCTTAAATCAGGTCTTGAGTGCCGCTAATCGGCTACGTTACATCAACACAGTTGAGCCAAGCTATGGGGGTTTCCTTGTAAACATTTGAAATTTGGTTCGTCTATACCAGGGCTTGAATAGAGTTGGTTGGGGTGCTTGTGGGTGGGTGACAAGCGTCCAGAGCGGTTTCATTCAAGCGCAGTAGTCGGCACGTTTTTTAGTATTCGTACAAGCTGTGTAATGCAAGTGTTTTTCGGGTAATTCTTGCTAACGTTGGGGATAAGCTACTTGAATTTTCCAGATTGCATACTCACCAGATACAACAATGAGACTATTTACTTCTAGTATAGTTAATCTACCCAGTTTGATATGCCATTTGGTAGACCCAGGTCAGTTCACAGTTAA
This sequence comes from Basidiobolus meristosporus CBS 931.73, assembly GCA_002104905.1. Lineage (NCBI taxonomy): Eukaryota > Fungi > Basidiobolomycota > Basidiobolomycetes > Basidiobolales > Basidiobolaceae > Basidiobolus > Basidiobolus meristosporus. The sequence continues at coordinate 124,476 of MCFE01000012.1, read as the reverse complement.
GGCTTGGCCCGTTCTTCGCCCCAAGTATGTTCATAACCAGGCGAACACAATAGACATGTCACACTAGATATCAGGTGTAAAACCCTGATTTCCATCTTGGCCCTGCAAGTCAGCTTATGTGATATATGACGTCAATAGCTCAAAATTCATATGGCTCGAACTTGTATATGCTGTTTCAGAACGCGGTTTTATGCCAAAAGATAACGGGTGGCAGGAATCGAAATTATAATATTGATCGATTGATCTGGGCATGACGGTTCCAATGTATAACTTAAGCAATGGTTTCACGTCCCCAAATCAGAATCAGGTCGGTTAGCTTGTCATCTCTTTTATGTACGTGTGACTTCCTTTGAATTCGCCTGTTGAAATCATGAAGGATAGGGATTTTATACATTTACACAACGAGGATTAGAAATTCTACAGCGGGTGATCAGGTCTTAAAAGGATGAATGGATGACAATGCTAATAAAGAAATACATGAGAATATCATAGAGATTGTTTTTTCATTGATATTGGAGAATATGCTTGAAAGGTAAGTGATTTACATTACAGTGCAGTTTCCCTTGGACTTGAACCACCATTGCTCTTTCAGTCGTTTAACCCAATGGACGATCATGCTAAGTCGCTTCCGAATAGACTGGGCCTCGAGTAGCTTGTACTTTTCATATTCATCGATAGGAATCACACTGGAAGCCCAGAAAGAAAAATCTGCAGGGTTTGTAGGCATCGATCCATAAGTAACATCCAATTTCTGGATCAGCCATGGCGCGCATCCTTGTCTTATGAAATCTACAAATTCTTGTGCTGATACCATAAGCTCATTGAGGGAAGGTTGGTTTGGCGCTGGAGAGTCATAGGCTTCTTCGCAGTCGATGTCATCAATGCGATCTACCTTTCCAACGTAGTAACCGTCTTGCATACTGTGCTCGTGGACCCGGAAGCGGTAGAGGCCCACTGTTTGCACTAGTGATCGCCCGTCAGGTAGTGTTTCCACTGACCTGATTTCAAGCATAGTTCCGTACTCCATGAATGGCCGCCCATGACGTCCGGGTAACATCATTCCAAACCGCTTCTGCCCAGATTCAAGACATCTACGAATCATAAGCCGATACTTTGGTTCAAAGATATGTAGATAGCACGGCATGCCAGGAAATACAAGGGAGCATACAAACAGTGGAGTATCACCCAATGTATCCACTTTGTCCGCTTTGTTAAGGATTCGTCTTTTTTCAGCAAGCTGCGGGAAGCTGCCCTGGATTAGATTGTGCAACAGCCAGTTCTTCGAGCATTTTGTCAGCGTATAGTAGTCTGGGAGTTTGTGGCGACATATGGGGCATCTATCGCTGTGATCTGCTGAGCGGAATAAACATTCTTTGCAAAAGGTGTGGCCACATTGTGTGGTAATCGGCTCAAGGAACAGCATATAACATACTTGACACTCCAGCTCTTCCAGTATCTGGTCTTCAAAGTTGTGTTCGCTGGGAAATGGTTGCAGTGTATCTTCTGACGAAACTGACTCTTTACTAGAGGAGGTAATCCAGTCGTGTTCGTAGAGGGCTTGTCTCAGGAACATCGAGGAAACATTAACGCATGCTTCCAGAACCTTATTGACGGTCACATCGATGTGGGCTTCATACAGACTATGAGTCTTCTTTGGGCACTGGAGCATTGGACACACCAAGTGGGCGAGTTCACCATCATTTGGAGAGGACACACACTTATAACATACAGTGAATCCACATGAAAGGGTGATTGGTTGTTCGAGTAGTTGCGAGCAAATTGGGCAGACAAAGAACTTGAGTGTATCCTGGATATTTGAATGATGGGCTGTTGGGTAGGTGACTTCGTTCATGATTGGCATCATGTGGTTCTGGAAGTCTAGTTCAAAGATTAGTTGCTAGTGAGATTTGGACGAAGAAATATGCTGGGGGCTAGCTAAAGTATTAATAGACCACGCAAAGAAAAGAACGAATACGAAGGTTACTGAGCCGGGAATGCGGGCTCTGAGTGACTTATATAGACCAAGGCGCGACTAGATTGAAACGCAGATTTCACCACACCCATTGGCTACAGTAATGAGCCATCCGAAAATTTCGGCATTTTGGTAGAGGTCATATAGGAGAGAATGCACAGATCGAGCATTTCAGAGCAATAAACTCGATCCAACGAACATCGATGACTCAAACATACGATTTCTAGTCACAAATATGGGGCCAATGAGACAAAAGGCGCCTGTAAATCATAGATCGCGGGCAGTTACTCTGATACTTCGCCCGCGATGCTAATATTCTGTCGATATCCGGACCAGTCTCATTTAACAATTGATGCGTGCATTCTTCGGCGCGATTGGTAAGGGGTATATATCAAGCCCTACAGATCTATTTGTTGTGCCACCAGCGAATTGGATGGCGATGAGCTCTGTTACTTGGTTGCAAGAGCAATGCGATGACAAACACCACCAGACACTAGTCCATTTAAAGTAATCCGAACCGGTATATCCGTGATCACACTTGCCAGCTTCTTGAAAATGCCTCGATCTGTAGCAGTTGGATGAGAATCTAGTCAAATGACAGCGCCTATACATCTTTTCTCTGCTCTCCATCAGAATTTGGATTAGGATTGAACAAAGCACACTTCCTGAATCCAAAGTCCATCGGGTATCGGCGTGATATCATGTGATATATTGCCAGCTCACTCGATAACTCCAGGATAGGTATTTATATTGAGCTTGGACCCATTGATCCCGTAGTTCCCATGGTTAAATATATTCATTGACAGAACATTTGGGAGTATCATTACGAATTCTAAACTAAAATGGGATCTACTATGTAAATCCCCTATCGATATGATGATACTCGTGAGTAGGGCCTGGCACGAGGGGTTTACTTCAAAACTACTCAGTTTATTTGTTACTTGTAGCTTGATGCCAGTTACTCGGGAAACACTACAACGTAGTATTTACAAAGCTAGAAGTTTAGCCTTAATGCTGTTGGGCAGGATTTTACCATACCGCTTTAGAACTACTTGGGCGAAATAGCTTCGATGGTTGAACAAGGAACCCCAGAATAAAATCACAAATGGATACAGATGCAACGTAACCAGAACGTAAGCTAGTCTATAGATCCAAGGTCCTCCAAGAAGTGAACCTAGGTGGGGAATTGCATAAGTAAACATAACGCTTCGAAGGCAGATGTAGTAGTACCTTTTAGCTTCAGTGCCTTTGCTAGGAAAGCTCGAGTGAGTCGAGAGTTTGTCAGAGAGGTAAGAACAAACACCAAGATGATTATCCCCTTGTTGTTCTTTTTGGGGATTCTGTTAATCGAATTATTCTCGACAAACTCTTGAGAGCGAGCCGAATCTTCAGGTACAGGGTGGCGGGTAGTAGCGTTTTGGTCCATAATAAGAAGGAAGCTTGCTAATTCACAGAAGATATAGCTTTCGAATAGTGAGATAGCTTCACTAGTCGCTTTCTATACATTGCTCTCAAGCATGTTCCCAGGCTAATTTCCTCCTATAATATAGTCGGTCATCACACCTGTGTAATTGGGGCTTTTCATGCCACTGGCTCGATTTCGCATTACGACACCATCAAATGACAAATATTCGTATATTTTGTAGAGTATCTTAGACGATATATTCCTGATTACTCATCATTATTTCTCAAAGCTAGTGGCGGGAACATTTGGCACCATAGTTAGTGTATGACGCCAAGTGTTGCAGATCCGTTGGAGGCTTTTCAAGAAAGTTTTCACAGCGACTCGAACATTCGGCATTAAAAATTCACATACTTGATGCCAAGGTATGTCGAAACAACCCGAGTACTGTACTCATGGATGGATTTGGGAAGCGATGTTGAAGAAGGCTTATCAATATGTGATCGATAGTCCAAGCATTCACCCCTAATATTTCCAATAGATCCGCAGATAACTAGGAGATTTCAAATCGGATGATCATAAGTATTATGCAACCAAAAGCATGAACCACTGTGAACAATCCTACCATCGAGAACCTACACATGGGATTCATGTGTTATTAGCATTAATGCTATTCAGTTGTGTATCTTTCAACCTCCAACAAGAATCCTTGGTCTGGATTATTTGTGCTGATTATGTAGTACAAATATTGGTATCCTATGCTCTAGTGCCTTAAAAAGGAGGCGGTCATTAATACTCCAGTTATCCGTGAATGCCTGGATCTAATATCATCAATTCGGTATAATATCCGTGCTTACCGATGCCTTTCACAGGCTGCTGATCGGAAAAGTTTTTATTGCATGCAACCCGGTAACCTTCCATATTAACTTTAAGTTGGTTGAAAACGTAACTCTTGTTCCTCCTTCAATATCTAAACAAACACCTCCGTTCTTCAAGATGGAGACAGTTCAAGCTTCCGCTAGCTCGCCTATTGCTGATATTTTCAACACCATTTACTCCGGTTTCCATACCTTATACTCTTATATTCCTGGGTCTTCGATTGTTGTCCGCTATATTAAGAATTCCTACCAGAATGATCCCTTCCGCGTTGTTCTGGAGCTGTGCTTAATCTTCTTTGCTCTCCGCTATCTGCTTGCGAAAAAATACCGCATTGACAGTAATTATGTGAAGCTCACTGAAAAGGTATGGTCAAGTGCAATACAACTTTATGTATTCCTTGTTTAACCGGTCATCCCTATTGCTTTATAGGAAGTTGAAGACTTGGTCGAAGAATGGCAACCTGAATCTCTAGTTCCTGAACTCTCTGAATATGACAAAGCAGTCTTGGATAAGGTTCCAGTCATCGCTGGGTAACAATCATCCTATCTATTTCTACTTTCCTAGAACGACTTGTGCTAATCGTTACCACTCGACAGACCCCCCGGCCCCAAGCATAAGCTCGCTGATGGCAGAACCGTGCTTAATCTGGCCTCCTTCAACTTCTTAGGTCTAATGGCAAATGAAGAGATCAAAACCGAAGCAATTGATACTTTAAGAAAGTACGGAGTTGGCTCCTGCGGCCCTCCAGGCTTTTATGGCACCCTTGGTAAGTTTCTGGTTGGCTCCATGATGCCAAGGATGTTGAAACTCATTTTGCCATTATAGATGTACACAAGCAACTGGAAAAGGATATTGCAAACTTTTTGGGCACTGAAGAGGCTATCATTTATTCTCAAGGCTTTTCCACAATCTCTAGTGTGATTCCTGCCTATTCCAAGAGAGGCGATATTATTGTGTGTGATTCGGGCGTCAACTTCTCAATCCAAAAAGGTGTCCAAATATCCAGAAGCATTGTGAAATACTTTAATCACAATGATATGGATGATTTGGAGCGAGTTCTCAAGAGCATCCAGGAAGAGGACCTCAAGACCAAGCGTCCGTTAACTCGTCGCTTTATTGTCGTTGAGGGCTTGTATATGAACTATGGCGACATTGCGCCTTTGGAAAGATTGGTAGAATTGAAGAACAAGTATAAGTATCGTCTTATTTTAGATGAAAGTTTGTCTATTGGTGTTCTTGGAAAGCGTGGAGCAGGAATTACTGAGCACACAGGGGTTCCTGTGGAAGAGATTGACTTCTTGGTTGGTTCCATGTGCCATGCCCTTACATCCTCTGGCGGCTTTTCGGCAGGCACCCGTGAAATTATTGATCATCAAAGACTTTCCGGCCTGGCTTACACATTCTCAGCTTCTCTTCCAGCTGTTTTGGCTGTCAGTGCACGTGAAGGACTCAGCATCATCCAAAAGAACCCAGACCTCATTGGCAATCTTCGTGCCAACATCGCTGTATTCCGCACTACCCTCCTCAACATCCCTACCATTACGCTGGGTGACGCTCATGAACAATCGCCAGTGATTCATATTCGAATCCATCCTAGTGTCATTGAGAAGCTCAATTTGAGCAAAGACGATCAAGAGAAGATTCTCCAAGATATTGTTGATGAGGCCGAGAAGGACGGGGTATTGCTAACTCGCTCCATGTATGTCCACCAACAAGAGGTGAAGTTACCTCAGCCAAGTATCCGTCTTTGCCCATCTGCGGCCCATACCAAGAAGGAGTCGGAGAAGGCGGCCAGCACCATCAAGTCCGTGATTACCAAGGTGATGAGCAAGCGCAAGTAATGAGATGTGAGAATCAGTTTGATTCGAAGGGCCGCTAATTTAATAGAAGCCATTGTCATGGAAGCTAGCCATTTTAATTTTTTTACTTGGCATTAGCCAACCCCCACAATAGGTGATTGCGGCTTTTATTTGTTTACATTGCTTTAATATGTTTACCATTTTTATTTTATTTTATTTTACTTCTTTTATGTGTATTATTCCCTCGCCACTTGAACACGAATAATAAACCTGTTACTAAACATCCCTAGTTGCGCAAAAATCGACACGCTCGACCTAGAATGTGCAACGTGGTAACAGAACAGGAATTATTTGGCAAATAGTTTGAGAACTGGCGTCCACGATGGTCACGTTTGGAGGTAGATCACAATTGACGGTTTTGATGTCAACAATAGTGTTATTTGATAATGGGCTAGTGCAGGATCGTTGGTATTTGACATCTACCTCCACTGGCATGGATACAGTGCATTTTATATTACCCCAATTACTTGTTCCGTTTCTTTGCCATTCTATGCTTCGCATTCATATTTTATGACTTATTACTATTAACTGTGAGTATTCATAGCATGGAGCCTTCATTGACCCAAAAAAGCTTCCACCAATTCGTAAGCCAGGATTGGCTCTTCCCACACGGGTACCGCAAAGGCTGGGCCCACCATCTGTGCGCCCTACATCATCATCACGATTTGCGGAACAGGATCATCAGGGACTCCCACGTGATAGGCCACGGACCGCCGAGGGAAAGATCTTGGGGCTTCCAAGTGCTGGTTCATGACATTCACCACGTCCATTGTCAACGAAGAGAGCCAAAGAGGTCACGAGAGGTCAGATCAGGAATTGGTCATAGCACCGTATCTTTGGATGACCCGTGTGCAGCAGTCAGTAGTTCGATGATTTGGAATACAGTATAATTGTCTTTAAGTATCGGGAATATCGCCGCAGCTGGTGTTGCCAACATGGAATTCTAACTACCTGTATGTCAGAACTTCATATTTATCCTACAACAAACATTTCCATAGTGGATTCAAAATACCCACCGTTGAATATCTCAGTCTCATCTCAAGTTCTGTATTGCTCCCAAGTTTCCTGCTTGGGCTGAGAGAGGGGTATGCATCTGCTCGGTTTCAAGAACCTGATCGTGGTGAATTGAATACAAAACATGGATGAACCTTTACAAATACTAAACGCGACTCAACTAAAACATCTACTGGAGCAATGTGACAAACGTGGGATTGCGAAGGCCCTACATCCTGAAAGTATTCTATGAGATTCTTCAAAAGCACATCGTTAGCTTAGCTAGCCACTTTCATGAGCATCAATACTATATTCTGAGAGCTGCTGTAGCAAATGGTAGCAGGTGCGGGGGATTGACATGGACGTGACAAAATACCAAATGAATAAAGTCTATATGTATCCAAGTTAAACCTGGACTAGCATACATCAGTGGTTTGACATGAAGGTATATTGTTGTGAGATAAAGACACCCTGTTGGAAGATTCTACACAGTATTGAAAGTGATTTGAGAAATTTGAAGAATTGCTTGTTATACAGTTATTACTTAATTGAGCTCAAATAAAGTATCGTTATTTTTTAGAGGAGCTTGTTGTGAGAGTTTTATAGATATTGGAAGTGATTGGGATAACAAGTAGATTATGTGGTTTTCACTCAATGATCTATTCATTGTAAAAGTAGTATTTATACTTTTACAAAGTCTTGGCAAAATAAACACGTAGAATATGTTTAGGAAGATCTAAAGAACATATGTGCAAGGTATGGGGCCATGTAGATAGCTTATTAATTTTCATGCTTTGGTGAAGCTATTCCAAGTAAATCCCAACAAGGAATCTGGTCAGAATTCTCTAAGATTTGTGGGCAATGATCCAAGCAACTAAGTAGAGTGAATATTTAGGTGTAATCAAAAAACTTACAACAGAGCTTGGTATAGTGGTGTGCAATGTTTGGAGGCTTTTGGACAAGTTTAAGAAATTTGGTAGCTTTCAGGCCTTCAATTGGATGATATCTTAAAGCTGTGCAAAAGCAATATGCAAGATATATTCTTAAGGCTTATAAATGATTCATGTGAGATTTCATTACTGGAATACACAACTCAGATAAGAGCTTTATATCAATGCTATTTACCTCTAGCCTTTTTGAGTAAAAATGAAATGTCAGACTGTTGAGGTGACATTGTAAGTCTGGGAAGCCCTAGTGGACAGTTAGGATACAATTCTTCAATATCTTGTATCAAAGACTACACTAAGAAAAACTCAACTAAAGGCCAGCAGAATAGCATCATAATATCAGCAGATTTCCATGTTTGTCTAAACTTACAATTATAAATACCTTAGGTCTAGCTATTTGGTATATAAGAATACATCTTTTAGGAGGCTAGACTAAATAATACTCATACCTAGTTTGGCTATAACCTACTTGCTACTTCCACAAAGAGTCACAACTGTAATAGCTGTTGTAAATTTTGTAATTGCACTTGAAAATTCACCTAACTGAGTCATTTGGACCATTGCCTACAAACCTTAGAGAATTCTGACCAGATTCCTTGTTGGGATTTACTTGGAATAGCTTCACCAAAGCATGAAAATTAATAAGCTGTCTACATGGCCCCATACCTTGCACACATGTTCTTGAGACCTTCCTAAGCATATTTTACATGTTTGTTTTTCCAAGACTATGTAAAAGTATAAATACTACTTTTACAATCAATAGATCATTAAGTGAAACCCACATAATCTACTTGTTATCACAGTTACTTCCAACATCTACAAGATGCTTACAACAAGCTCCTATAAGAATTTTGATACTTCATTTGAACTAAATATCTCCAAGACTCGTACAACAGCATGAAAATATTCTAAGTCCCGACAAGGAATTTGGTCAGTATCCTCTAGGATTTGGAGGTAATGATCTAAGTGACTAAGTTGGGTGAATATTTAGGTGGAATTACGAATTTTTACAACATACTTGGTACTCCGCTCTAGACCATGTCTACAGTCTAGCCACTCTATAATCAAGTGAGAAGTAACTTTCCCATACCATATCTTCTAAACATTTCATTGTACCGACCCAATGCTGATCACCACCTGAGTTTGTTTTAGGCTGAGTTCTCAGCTTGTAGATTCTGTATATAGGTTGTTTTTAAATTCTGATTTTGCTTGAATACAAGCAGTTAGTGCGTATAAAGCTCAATATGTTGCTCAGCTTCAGTCTTATCACTAGCTATCAACGATCCACCTTACTCTTGTATCCCAAAGCAAAGGTACTTCAAGGACTTGACACTATGGAAGGACAAACATATTCCAACATCTAGCTCTGTTATAACATCCACAGTGAGAACCTTTAGGTGCAGAATGCTTGCTGCCCTATCACAAATCTATATAGCTGCTATTCTAAGCCGAGTTCAGGAGAAGCCAGAGGGGTTGGGTATACTTTGAGATCAGAGTTATAAGATTTCTTGAAATTACACGAAGCAAAGTACGCGAAAAGCATTACTTCCTGGTCAAATCCCCATATCTATATAGATTATTCAACCGTCAACATCTAAAGGCATTAACATTTGGAAGTCTCGAACACTGGTAAATACGTGAAGTGTATAGGTGTGTGGACAAGGAGATATCTGAACATCAAATTAGAAAGTATCCGGGGCCTATGTCGGAAAACCCGATGCTGACAATCTGAAATGCCGAACTCGAACCGCTTCCGACCTTTTCAAGATCAATAACCTCAATCACCTCTGGATCATTAGTGGGGATGAATGATTTGGTCCATTTCGGTGTTACTGGTTCCGTTCGCTCATTAGATTTAGCCATCACATGCTCCGATACACAGGATGCAACCAAGGGCTGGAAGATTTAGCCTCGAGATGCAATAGTATAGCATCTATCATCAATAAACACTATTCCCTGGGAAAATTAGATTATGCTCATGTGAATATGAGATCTATTCAAGATATGATCTTGAATCTTCTGGTCATGCACACGACCTGCTGCATCTCACTTACCCATTAACCTCAGCTATCAGCCCATTGGGTATCAACCCTGAACCTTCACCACCCCATCTCGAAGACATCACTCTAAGGCATGATTTCACTACATTGGTTTAGACATTATGCATTGCTCCCGGCATGCCCAATAGGTTACTTCGCAGGTTAGAGCTAATAGTGATTCAACCTATACTGTAGATACATTCCTATTTCAACCACCTTCCACCAGTTATGGTCATTCAAGGCAGCTTAATCTCACGCACCTTATATAAACATTACTGTAGCATCCAAGCATATGTTTCCCAGATAAGTAGTGGGCGAGCAGGATTTGCAAAAATATTCATTAATCCCAACCTTGCTAGTCACTGCATTGCAGAATTGCCCTCCCTTGCATCGAAATGGAAATATGCTATATAGCTTGTCCACTTTAAATTAGATCCCACAGATTTCCCCACGCGGTGAATGGACCTAGGAGTTACTCAAATTCAGTTCTCACGTTATTCCAGTGTATCAGGAGGTGTGGACTTATTAGAATCTCCAAGACTGCTCATTCATATGAACATGGAACTCTCGGACTTCCTTGTTGAGCCCTCAAGTTACACCTTATCAGATATCCAGCACATGAAGACCCGCTCGGTGACACAGCTATTCCACCTCAGATTCCAGCACGCCCATATCTTCAAAGCCGGCTTTGCTCATGTTGCGAACGAATCAGCACTATGGTGTACTTTTACATGTTGAGTCCCATGCGTACCGCGGCCTCGAAATGACTCTTGAACAATGATCCAGGCCTTCCAGTACGGATTCTGGTTAGTTTCCATAAATTGGGTTTCGTGATATCCTTTGCCATTCTAAATGATCCACGTGATTACCTCGAGTGTGCTCTCCAAAGATTGTACAAGCTGTATTGCTGCGATAACCATGATATCATCAGTACTATTGTGGCGATATCAAGGGTAATGAATCATATGATCCAATATGAAACATTAGTAGCATCACACCCATGGGACCTGTGGATTGTATTGGCGTTGAGAAGTGGGTGACAACACACCCTGTTGTTGGTGCGAGTGCTTGTGTTTCGATGCTATCAGTGACATCAAATCGAAAAACCATGGCAACAGGCTTAAGCACATTCACAAGACTTTCCCTTACACTATGGTTGAACACGACTCTCAAAAATATGTTCATTGCGCTCGGTGAACACTGACCAAAGAAGAAAAGGGGCTTTGGTCCGATGAATGATCTCATCGGACGCCGTCCAGGCTAAACCATCGAACAAGCACCCGTTGCTCGCAAGTGGCCAAATTTAGCCAGCGCTCTCAATAGGGGACTCCACCCATGCTGTCCAAAAACAATCGAAGAAACCAGATATTAGGTGTGGTGAAGAATGGCCCACTTTGAGAGAGTGAGAAAAAACACTGCATTTTGGGGTAATCAGCCGAAAGGGATACATGAGTGAATCCAAACCAGTTTTCACCGCTTCCATACCATCAATATCGATTCAGCAAGCATTCTGGCATCCATAAATAACTGCAGAACAGAGCCATCGCCTAGAAAGCCACTTACCATAACGGGGAAAACATCGTGTTTCTCGCCCATATCTCCCTTGATTTTTGGGTGGTGTGCACCTCCTATGCATGATCCCCGTTCGCCGTTCCTAGTACGTGGATAAAATTTTCACATTGGACCAAAGATTCTGGACCTAATGGATTTTTCCCACCCTCCGTTATTTTTCGGAGCGTCTGGTGACAAAAATCGAAAACGCCTTCCTTTTTGCGATGTTTTTTGGACTAATATACCTTTCACATACCTCAACCTATATGAAAACCATCCCATATATTCCGCAATTAGCCGGGCCATTAAGCCATATAATTATATTGGCTGCGTACACAGATGAGGCAGAGAACCACAATATTCCCACATTTCAGGTCCTTTGATGTCCATTCTCAGTTTTATCTGGCTTGTCAGTTAGACCAATGATGAATCATGAGCCACCTGATGAACTATGGATTCTGGATGCCCAATATAGAAAGGGTCGGATCACGTTATTAAGGGGTGGATATGGCTGAGTTGACTTTTAAATTGAATGCCATTCTAAACCTACCCATAGGATGAGGGTCACCATATACCGATGGCGATTTCTTCGTATCTCTCCTCCGTGACCTCACCGGCTCAGAATCGGTCCTATTGTGCCCTTAGTGTGCGAAATGAGCGTGATGATGGATGGGCTCCCAGTGAGAGAACACAGAATGAATCTGGAGGAGGGTTACCGCTCCAGTGAGATTTAACTTGTTTGGAGCGTTCACGGACTTGGCCTGTACTTGGACTCGCGGGACTGGGTGCACTGTGTTCATCAACGAAGGATCACTCGATGATATGGAATATTCCTCTACAGGGTGGATTCGCGGGCCAATATGACTACCGGTGATAAATTTAGGAAGAGGGAGTTCATCTCTGCTCGTGCCATAAATTGAGCATGTCCACCAATTTAGATAATCACATCCAGCTGGGTGCACAATTCCCTTGAACCGCTCGATATACCAGCCCAACTGGTTTATCCCAATTCCAGATTATGTCACCCTCGCTTATCCAATTTTCCTAACATCCTTCCCACAATGCCACTCTGCTCTGTCCAGTCAGTGTTCTCCATAAATTACATGCGCGTGCAGAGCGATTTTAAACCGCACCTATGGATATGCATGTTGATGTCATGTTAATGTGGATGCAATCAAATATTGGAGAAGGTGTGCAAGAGTTATCCATGCGTGTAACATGTTCATTATGACTCGGTCGGAATAAGCCAATGGCCATGCGATGCTACATTCCGTTCCCTCTTCCATCTTTGAATAATCCACGCGAATCAGTGCGTGGTGATGGTCGATACAGGGAAATATGACTTAACAGTATCAGATGGTGGTCTCCATTCAGCGATTTGTATTTGGTCAGAGGATTGCGGTTGATTGCTCGAATTACACAAGGTGGTGCAAGTTTGCACAGTCATGGCACCGATAGTTTCCGTTGCCAAATTATTTTCCTCCCAGGAGCCAGAGGCATGAATCCTTGCGACCCTGTGTCCCTGCGATTTCTCCACATCACGCACACCTCGAGCACGCGACTTGTTTTGGGTAATGTCCGTATTATTGTAATGATAAAGCAAATCTAACTACTAGTCACATGAATGTATAATCATACAAAAAGTCTCAGGGTCGAGTAAATGATGGTAAAACAAAAGTCATAAGAATAGACAGAGCTGCTGTACACAGATGGGCTGGCTCTTCAACTACTACCCATTCTAATTTGATGATACTGGAAATTAACAAGAGTCACAAATACTAAAGTATGCAATTGTCCTAAATTATAGTACTTTGACACATTTGGATCGACCTGCCTGCTCCTGTTCGTAGCGGAGAGTCTGACATACATTATATACAAGGCCATCATCTCGTACGAAAAGTAATGGAAGCTCGATGGAGTGATCATGCGCATTCCCATAATTCTGATCGAATAGCTCCTCGTGCTTCGGAAGGTGCGCTACTAATACGGTTTCGTGTCCTTTCATAACAACTGAGCCTACGGAAGGCCAAATGACCCGGATATCCAGCGGCCCATGATTACCAAGCCATACCTCAAGTGGCTGGTCGTGGGCGTGGAAATGTCGGATGGTGAGCTCCAAAGTGTTTGTGTTCGGTTTGTAGATTGGTGAGCAACTCAAAGACGGAAATGGGGTGATAGGGCGAGTGGTGGGACCTAGACTTTCCAAATAAGTATACTCAAATTTTGAGATACCTACGATTGTCCATGAAAGATAGTCATCCACCTCTTCAATCAATCCCGACGAGTCATGAGAGTCGCTCCCTTGCGATTGAACCTTCGCTCGTTTGTAAGATAGAAATGGGTTGGATCCACCGTCGTGTTGATCGCTGGTAGAGTTAGAAGCAGATAGATACATCATGACTCCAGAATCAGTGTCATCTAGTTTCTGTAGGGCAATTTTCTGCATCTGGCTTACTGGACCGGTTGCATTTTGGGCTATTTTCCCTTTTTCTACTTTGCGGATAATCAATGGATCGGAGCAAAATCCGGTAATGGTGTCAGTGATTACAATTTGTGATCCATAAGTGATAGGCGAGTTGAGCGACGGCCTTGTTGTTTCGCCTCTTGGAGAGTTGACTAGTGAGATGGTAAAAGCAGACCATGTAGAGTTTTTGGCGCAGAGCATCCCCGACTCAATCCCCATATACTTGGTCCTCACAGTCTGAGAATTGATTCGATTGAACAGGGAAATAGTTGACCCGGAAAAAATGCATGATGAGACATTTCTTGTTTTCGATGTTTTCTTCGAAGGCTTCGAGATAATCGACACTGGTGCAGAGTCGAAGGTTGCATGCGGAATGGGATTCTTGTGGTTGAAGACCTTGAGCTTCAATGCAAATTGTTTCGCTTTGGCGGTGCCACTGACGTGAAGGTACTTGAAAGTACCGCTGTTGTTTTCATCCAGCATCGCCTTCTGTTCGAGTTGGCCTGATCCGGCTCCAGCCTCGCAAATGACCGACATACTAATTTGTGGTTTCTCCGCGGAGCTTGACCCGTGGATGGACACCACAGGTGGGGGGCAAAGAAACCGCTTCTCGGTGCCATACGATTTTTGAGCTACAGACGCATGCCAGCAGGTGATCCGCGTCATGTTGGATAAGAACGCCTGGGGGCACTTTGCACCGTACTTCTCGACTGGCAAAATGCGATCCCCAATCTTCTTTCGGATTTTCATTCGCTGATCCATGTGGTTTTCCTCGTAACTGTAGGAGGCTTTGCGCTTGCGAGAACCCTCAATCTCACTATAGTGAGCGTCGATAGGAGAGGTGACAGGCGACATGCTATGTGCTCCAAGGCTCTGGCTATTTGAATAAGTGGTCGGCAAGGACACCGAAGGAGTAGAAGAAAGAATAGATGAGATTGATAGACTCCTCCTATGTTTGTGGTCCTCTGAGCTTGACTGGGAAGAGTTATCCACTATGGCAGATATAGACATTGTAGTAGATATAGAACGTTCAGGAAGAGAGCTGGAGAATTCATGGGCGGGAGCCACTTCTCCGCTAGAGGTGGGTAGAGAAGCCTTCGAAATGATGGGTTTAAATGGGCTGTTGCTTTCATTCATGGCCGCTGAAGACTGCATGGGGATGGGCACATGATGATCAATGGCAGATAATAGCGACTCCATGCTGTTATTTATAAACTGTGGAAATCTATGGTCTTGATACGCAGGTAGCTGTATAATGTGAGGCTGTTGAATGGATTGTGAGTAAATAGTGGGCTTATGAGAACTAACTGAAGACTGAGAATTTGGATAGGTGTAGTGGTATTGTGGATCGAGCGGGCGGTTTTGAGGATGCTCAGTAGAGATATTGGAATGACTCATTTTATACAATACTTTACAGAGAATATTATGACATGCACCACGCTAAACTCTGTCAGACGAAGGGCTTGAAGAATAAAGAGCAAAAGATGCCTAGGGAGTAAAGCTGAAGCAGTTGATGGGACAATCAACAAATATAGATAAGGGAAATTTTCAAAAAGACAATCATTTTTCCACCATCCAGGCTGGCCTTTTTATAACCGTGGGTGCTCGTTTCGTATACGGCCTCTTGGAAACGTGATTGGAGAGCGTATTCGGAGCCACTGAGTCGAAGAAACACGCCGAAAACAAAAATATCATGTTCCGCTCATCAAATATACTTGGCATTACTAAAACGAGCCGAAACAGATTATTTGCCAAACAAAGATTGGGCAGATAGTGGCCGATGGTCAAATGATTAAGATTTCAATATGGTATGCCATTTCCGTCTCTCGCGCTCGGGATTGGCGTGCGATGGAAGTATGTGAGGGTAAATATCTTGCTATAGGCTAGATAATGATCAGAGTTACTCTTCCACCGAACCCAACAAGTGACACCCATATATGGCAATATGAATTGAACTTGCTCAGGAGGATTGTATGAATTTTCCCACATACACTGTGTCTAATTCTAGTCTATTTCGGATCCTTAATAGATATTTCAAGACAATAGTATAATTCCAGCGTGATCCCGTTTTCAGGTTTATTCCAGGGTTTTTAAACGGTAACTAAAATTTATGGGGATGTGGTGTATGGAGCTAGCCAGTATTAAGACTGTGGGAAGAAGCGACAGACTGATTAGTCTCTACAGCACCCCAAAGAAAGCGGAAGCATGATGTGCAACGATGGCTTTTGGTTGTGTCTCTATTGATGCAACGAGAGTGGTCATCTAGGTGTCCTGCGCTTAGGGAGAAGGCAGCTCAATGTGCGTATTTTGGGTGATTTCGGAATCACCGCGCCTGGTTTAATTGACGGTATTTCCCGCCGATCAATATTAGAGTATTGCCATGTAGTCGCATGGGCATTTGTTATACAATCGTTAGTCTATCTCCAAGCCGAATCAGAATCAGTTCTCACAATCACAAAAGTAAGCCTGGAGAGCTACCATAGGCCGGCTGCCAAATTGTCCAAGTGCCTTGATACATCTCCAAGATCCATATAATATGCTACTTGTGAGAATTCCCTAGTATCTTAAAATGGTAGCTAGATTTCAAACGTTTGCTCGTGATAACTTCATTTCGGTTTGACTCTATTAGGCGATAGTGGTGTTAGGAGCTGATCGCCAATATAAAGATTACAATGGATTTGGCCCTTACACCTCACATATGCATCCATTGCTACCTCGACCATTGCAAGTCTCTGTCCACACTGGACATACGGGTGACATCGTAGAGTGGCGGGCGAAGGTTCTATCTCATCAGAGAGATTGATGAAATGAAGCTGGCTGATTCCAAACAAGCTCTGCATGGTGCCCTCTATCTACTAAAACTTGCTAAGACTCTCCGTCGTTTTCGGAGATTTTGTATCGGTACAGATGGAGAGGAGAGTGAATATCTAAATGGGCTTGATTGAGATTAAAAGATTTGATCCGATACAGGTTCAATTTGATTTGGGTTGCCACCTGAATGCAGAAAATGTGAGAACAAAGTATCTGAGCTGCTGTAGAATTCTAATATGATACTAGGTGACTGATATTGAACCAACAGTACACCTGTGAAACCATCATTGATGAGCCCTATCAATCAAGATCCCCTACACTTAAAGTGCCACACCAATGTACAGTGAATAAATATAGATTGGCAAGAACCCACTTACCTGATAATCACGCTGAAACGAAGCTCCATGATCCCAGGAGTGGTCAGCAGTGTGCGCATGAGATATAACTCAACGAGCCAAGGCTGCTTGCCTGTTGCAATATCACTGAAATCAGTGTGGGCTGCTATTTTTGCGCATCTGATCAACTCCAAAAATTCCCACCCAAATTCCTTGCACATGTGATCAGGTACTGGAAATGGGTGTTCGAGTAGTTTTGGGTCATGAGGATCTGAAGCATTATTGCATAGTGGATTACGGCAAGTCATCTTGATTTAGAGATAACGATGTTTCGAAGATTGCCATCGTCCAATCAGTTTCCCACTTGATCCCCGCCAGGTTTGAAATAGAGTTGAAGTTGGAAAAGATCGGCCTTCTGCTTTGAAGTGATGGATCATGGGCCCTGTTTGATTATAGGCCAGTGCCCAGCTGCTATGCTCCCAATTTCGATCAATACATTATGGTTGAATCTCTTTCTCGTCAATTCAAAATGCGGTAGATATACCGATTGATGGCTACGGGAGTGGTGACAAGCATCTTTCCCACGCATTAACTTGTTTGAAACCTGTCTTTGGCTTATATGCTGCAAATGTGCATGATTGCCAATGTATGTTTCTCCTCAGCTAATCTCAGTGGATTGACTGGTCACGAACTTGGCTTGTGTCAGATCTATAGGCTTCAGGCAAGTTCAGTGAGTAAAGTTTAGTTGCATCAACTGCAAAATGGCAATTCTCTTGCCTTTATGATTGCCGTTGGCTTATATTATTCCATACTTGCTATAAACTTTGACTCAACTTGTCGCTGCCACGGAATCAATGTGTGAAAGTGGTGGAGAGTACATCTTTGGGCAGTTATTCCGTTAGTCGACAAAGCGGTAGTCTGCCACAAGAGAAAGGATGTCAATCAATAGCAGTATGGGGTGATTCGATACCATGTTTTTGTTGTAGTAGACAAAAAAGAGAAATCAAATTAGGAAGACATGACAAATGTTATTGTGCGATGCTATATCATTCTGGGGTTACATCTTAACAGAAAATAGCATAGCGCGAGAACCTTGGCTAGGCTGTCAAGTTGTTTAGGTTTAGGTACCTCTCAGGCACCTCTTCCAGTCTATCAAGCTGTATAGCTTTGCACAAATTGGTTGTGTAATGTACAGTTGGGTTCGTTAAATACTTGGCTTATGATCAGCATTCTGATAATTGGACGCCAAGAAAGTAATATTGGCTTAAACAATAATGGGGCTTGGAAGCGCAATATCAGTAGCATGCTGGGTAGACATTTCTGGTATGAAATAATATTGTTTTCAAAAAACACCATAGTGCCCATATTTGCACTGATAATGTGGCCAGAGTCTGGAATTACTTTGAGATTCTCCTGGAGGGAGCTTAACCTTATGATTACGGACTCTGGACAATTACTATATCCTTTTCCACACTTTTGGACAATAATTATGTCTGCGTACTACATGCAATATGAGAAACCAAATGGTGGATATATATTTTTATACTTGCATCAGAACTTCTTCTCATTCAGACTAAAGCAGGGTAAGAGTCAACCAACCCTCTCTTCGTAGTGTAGTGAAGTTATCCAGGAGGCAAATTAGAGCTTCAAGGGGTAGCATATGTCAATGAAATCATCGGGCTCTAGTTGCATCTGGGGGCTTTTACTAGTAGATATACATCAGCTGGTAGTATGAATTATGGCTAGTTTCATTGTTAATCCCTGAATTATTAGACCCTAAAAGTTACTATGTTGTGTGATATAAAGATCTCCTAAAAATGGAAGCTAATCTGCCTGGTGTTGGTGTACTTCTATGCTTTCCCATGCAGAATGGGATTGTGTTCAAAACCCGCATGTGACTGCTTCATCGGAAATTCAAAGAAGTTCTCCGTGGTATATCTATTGGCATGGGTGGTCGGAGTATTACTCTACAACTGTACATGTATGTTCTTCGAATTTTCCATTCTTTGGGCTCAAAGTCGCAATATAGTGGCACTGATAATCATTGAGAAACCGCATACTCCTTGATTCCAACCTCTGTCCCCTTCTATTTTTCATCCTGAATATTATTGTAAAGATTTCTTCCTTGCCTTTGTAAAAGAGTGATCTTTAATTGAACATTAGGTGAGTATATCTTCCTTTAAAAGAGGGTTTCTCTGATAGCGCTTCAGCAACAACTAAAAATCTTGTCTCTTCCAAACTCCCCTCGAAGGTGGCTTCGATCCAAATAGAAACAATACATCAACACTATCAGATTGATATGTTGCAAGCTTTTTTTTATACAAGCTTTTTGGCTTTCTTAACAGGAAGTGAGTTGGTGGTGGCGCTATGTGACATCCCACAAGTCAAACGATACGGTGTTGCTAAAGCAGCAGTCCCGCCCATTATTGATGGAAACATCCATGATGCAGCATGGGAAAAAGCCCCTTGGACTGATGACTTCGAGAATATTTTAGGAGCTGCTGTAAATCCTGTGTCCCCAGTAAAGATCAGGACCAGAGCAAAGGTAGCGTCGACACTCATATTCCTTACCACCACTGCCAAATATTTATCACATAACAATAACCTCAGATCCTTTGGGATGAGGGATTCATCTATGTCGCTGCCGAAATACTTGATCCTTTCATTGTTGCCAATTTGAGTCATATTCCGGACTCAGGAGGTAAAGTTAATTTAGTTCTTCTAGTAAACTAGTGTTGCTAAGAGAGTCTCGCTAGAAATTCTGGATAGTACCTTTGAGATGTTTCTGGATCTGGAGAGAAACAACCACAACTTGCAGCGGATCCAGATGAATGCTATCGGAGCCTTCAGAAGTCTTTACTATAATAAACCACCAACTGACGGTGGGATAGAAACGGCGAAGACTCTGGGCGAAGCCTTCCAATTTGGTATTTTAAACAGGACTGATTCTCAGCAGCCGTCCGATCAAGTTATTCATGAAGTATTGGATGTTACAAATGATGTAATAAAACATCCAAGGAATCTTTGGAGTTTAGAATGGGCAATCCCTTGGTCACATGTCAGTCGGAAACGAGACTCTGGTACGTCACATCCACAATATTCGAACTTCCAGTTTATGCGGTAAAGCGGCCCTAGTCTAATAGTTGTGTACATGTTCATCTTATTCATTTGTCTTGTATAGGTCAGGGTGGCCACCTTCATCGGGCTCTGAGAATCAATCATCTGGCAGCCGTGGAAGACGTCGTAGATACCTACTAAATCTCATTGACAACATTGTATTTCCTGAAAAATACCATCTTACCTGGAATTCACCACCAGATAGAGACGTGATGAACCCTCAATGGTGGGGCACGGTCGAGTTTCTAGATTCCCCTACTGCTCGAGAAATTGTTGATCCCGAGTACTCAGTAAGATATATCTTGAACGTTCTCTACGAGTTACAGCGCAATTATTTTGAGTCATTCGGCGTCTATTCCGCGGATCTTACCGAGTTGATGCCTAATGCCACCGTATTCAGAGAGTGCTATCTAGAAATGCCAACAATCGAACTTCTGGAGGATGGAGGAAAGTTCAGCATTCACCTCAAGCTAAATGAGAGTAAGACCGGTCATATTTCAGACGATAGGCTCTTGTGGTTCAGTTAGGCAAGGTGTCTCGCACAGCAAATCCAATGCATCATACACCCATACCCTCGACGCAGTTTTCTATTTCCTGAGTTGCATACACCAGCTCTGATATACAATTAATTTCAAGGTTCATATCGCAAGCAGAATCCGAACTCTTGCTGAGTAGGAGCTTCCTAGCAGATCAGTATACCATTCCCCTCAACTTTATATCCTCATGAGATCCCTTTATCTGGCCAATCTTCCAAATGATCAATTTTGTTTGACCACGCCATATAGACGCCCCAAATCAATGGCTTTATAATAAATTCGATCAAGTCTAGGTTTATTATTACTTAGATAGAATGCCAGTGACTTCATGATGAACCCACCAGAAGAATTTGTACACAAGTATAGTTACAATCTTATGGTTAAGAGAGGCGGATGGTCGATGGAAGCAGGCGGATCAACTTTGACGTGAGCTGCTGATCCTCCGAGCATTGGTCTTCTCAATCAATCCAAGTAAAAGAGGGACTGCTTCACTAGGCCTCTCAACTGACGTGCCTACATGAATCCAATGATCATAGACACCGAGGATTACTAGTTCTTTAGATGACCTTCCTCGAATTCTTGATACATCTAACGCCCACCAGATAGGCTTCAAACAGATGCCGTAAATCTGATGCGAAGTTGAATTACTAATACGATCCAATGTGTTTAAAGAGCTGATGTCTTTTATCCAAATTTTACGCGACGTCCCGTGCGGGTAATATCTGTGGACGGAGATATGGTCCTTTTGGATTGTGATGAATTGATCTTTGTATAAAGGTTGGTTTGAATACTCCTTGGATTTTTCAATGGACAGAGCACTTCTGATGGGTGCCATAACTGTGCTGAAGGTTCTCATTCTTTAGAAGTGACAGGAGAAGATAGGAGATAATGTTATGATGTTGGTATCTATTCCTAGGCGCCTTTAAATAAATTTCTGGACGGAATATCCCTATGCCAAGAATTTATATTGTGTAATTTGCCTCCATCACCTTAAATGATGATATAATCAATGAACCAAGTAGGAATTACCCAATTTGACAATGAAAAGAAATTGAATTGGTGTTATTGTAAGCCCTCCAGACGACACTACAGGTGGCATGATAGTAGTATTCACAAGGGAATTTGAGATGTATAGTCAACCGGATCTAGATACGAAGACAGCTCCTTGAAGAACGAGTTCCCATTCGTCTTTCTTTGCCTGCATTAAACATTACTTTAAGCAACTCATCTCATCGCTTCTTCCACGAGCACGGGGAAATAGAGGTTGCTCTGGTATCAAGGGGCTCAAGTTGTCAACACTAATATAAAGGGTATTTGACTCTGTGAATAAAGCAGGCTAAAGCGAGAGTTGTAATATAATATATCTGCATGAGGAGCCGGATATCTACAGATTATTTTGATGCATCGAAAATCTTGTATTTGCCTCCAATTAGCCGCTCAGCCACATTAGTAAACGATCCAACTTGACTACCCTGCAGTAATGATAGCCAACAATACAACTCGGTGTCTAACGTGAAGCAGATGGCTAGCTGATATGCCAAGAGTCTCATGCCAGCACTATTTGAATATCCAGAGATAAGACAAAGAGGCATGACCACAGGAGGCAGCCACTCATATACGAGAGTAGCAACAGACGCAAATCTGATGTCTGATTAATACAATTGAGCGTCCGTTGCACATTAAATAGCCATATGGTATAAAATTTTAGCATAAAAAACACTTGCAGCAAGTATAAAGCTTTCAAATAAATACGTTGATTAATCAAATATAGTATTTTGAGTTGATCATGACATTTCTTTACTCGATTTATCTCACCTCCGCAGTAGGGTTGAGTTGCAGCGATCAAAGCACAAGACTTGGCGAACGTTAGGGTTTACAGTTGGTATTGGTCAACTCACCTGTATTGCGAAATTTCTTCGATGCGGTGATAAAATGTTGATGCCCTAACAAAAGGCTGTAGCTCAATGCAGGCTTGTTTGAACTGAAGCGCCGCCTCTTCCCTTTCTTGCTCAAACCTGTTTGGCTCTATTGCCCACGATTCAGTAATAGTTGCGAATCGCTCAGCAGCTCTCCAGTATGTTTGCTGCGCTTTCCGCTTTTCTGGGGATGGGCTGGTGCGTGCGGATGCTAGCTCTTCAGCCGTCGGGGGGATGTATTGGTATTCGTATGGGTCATCGCCACCAATACACTTCATTACTTCTTTAGGGTTCAGATACTGGCGCAAATCCTTTCGCTTACAGAAAATGATTTTAGATTTGATCACTGGATCAAGTAGTGGCGATATCATTTTCCAAAAGCCTGGATGTAATATGGATGTTTAGTTGTCTTCGGCTTTGGCCTCTTTTAAATTCTTGCCACTTCCTACCTGAGAATACCCAGGGTGCATCTACAATGTACAGGTTACCCAGACATTCAGGATAGTAGGCTTCCATGCAGTTGACCAGAAAATGGGCTGCAGCAAGATCCTTGTGAATATCATACAAATGGCTTTGTTATAGTTGTTTTGTAGAATGTACAGCAGAAAATCAAAACACTTACCACTTTGCTCATGCTGAAGCCACTAGTGTCTATAATCGCAGACATTTTACCGTCGTTGTTGGTTTCAATCAATAGCCTCCCAGTTTCCAAAGTCCATATGATGTATTGTTTGAAGTCGTTCAAACTCTGAGCTTTTGGATGCCAATGATGTACATATGCCATGCTTTGAAATTTCCATTAACTGTGATTAACACAATTAGATACCAATTCAACTTACCAAAGTGGACGCCCGACACGATCCCGTCCACGGAAATGAGCCAGACCATTTTGAAGTAGGGATTGATTCAAAGAGGCTTCTCCTTTCTCTACAATATTGTCTACATCTTCTTTTATACGCCACTCTAATGCACCAAGCAGCATATCGCGTGCCTTCAAAGTATCAAATTTACGTGCACGTAGAAACTTCAACATTAAAGAATCTGGATGGTCATATAAGACAAAGCGCCAGAAAGTTTTTTCTATATTCCCTAGAGTACTACCCTCTTCAGTAGAAATACTGTTCTGAGGATGCTCTCGCATTCGTGGTAGTAGTTCTAGCCACAGCTGCCTCAAATTCTTTAATTCATCAGCGGATAGCTTCATATGGCCAGTGGTGCTCTCTACAGTTTCGATATTTGTCATCTTGATTGGTAATGAACAGTTCAAGTAGTACACAATTATTCAACTTTATAGGACTGCAAGTAGCCAGGTGAAGCCTCGATCTCTAGGCCATATTCCTTAGCAACTTGGGCCATTGAACAGATTCTACGTATTTGGAATATCCGGCACAACATTATTTGTTGGTACAAATTGATATCCACGTGGATTATTATCACTTGACATTAATGCAAGCCGAGGATTGGACCAAAGGATGCATTTGATTCGATTAGTATTCTGTGGCCAGAATACTACGGCGGATATGATGCAATACCAAGATGGTTGGAATATAAACGACTCTTTAATATGCATCATGGACTTCGTATGAATGGTACATGACTATATCAATTTTTCCGTCACTTTCTCGACCAACTCGGGAAAATCGTTGTCGTCAACAAAATGACCGCGTTCCTCTAGCTCATAATACTCCGAGTCAACTTGCTCATGAACATAACGCTGTTCCGCTATGGGTACTAGACTATCATCGGGCGAACCTAGAGGATAACCTATTAGCCAAACGTAGACCAAATGAGAGCCTATGCGTACGAACACCAGTTACCAAATTGGATTATCCAGTCCGAATTGTTTCGAATACTGTCCCAATGCCATTCTTTTGAAAAATATTCGCTCTTAGCCTACGTCATATTTATATAAATAACATGCACAATACGTTATGATGAATCCGATACAGACCTCCCACTCGTCACCAAGATCAGTATGATACGCGGAAACCAAGACGATTCCTTTGACCTTATACTTCTCCGCATATCTTTGCTGGAGTTAGTCGAGTGTAATCAGTGATGTCAATTGACGCCATTACCTTAACGCAGCTATGGCACCGGTGCTAATATGGTACGTAAGAGTTAGGTGAGGAGTTACATGTATGGTTTTTTTAAAAAATACCTGTGGCCTATCAAGATGAAATTTTCATCGACACCGATTTCTTGCTTTAAGAAAGGCAACCATATGCTTTCTTTACAAAGCTCGTAATCAGGAAACTGTCTCAGGATAGTTTCCCCAGTGACGTGCTTCTTGAGCTTCTCCATTACCCAACTGTACCATATTGCCTCCTGAGGATTCTCGCAGCCATTGCCGGGAAGTAGAATAATGCTAGTCATAACTGCTTAGTCAAAGTTGATGTATGGACAATGCATCACTTTGGCTTGGTATTAATATCGATAATCGTACACGTGACTCGCCAACTGGATTGTCACACTGATGACGCTTCCCACAGCTAGTAATAGTTCCATGGCTCTTCGATGACAGAAAATGGGATATGCCAACCACCAAACGTAGTATCAAAAATAGAAATTTCACATACACAAGAAAAATGTCAACCCTCATGGCCTCACCGCAACTAAAGAGAGTACTTGGCATTTTACACAATCAGATAATTGTACAAAAAACTGGGCTTGCAAATCCCGAGTTAGCCCGAGCTTTGTATCCAAGAGAATGGCTCCTTTTGCTTATTGGATCTTACATAATGGTGGGCAAGAAAATATTGAAAAATCTACCATGAGCTTGAACATTCTAAAGATACTTAGGTGTAAATACCAAACTTACAACAGTGCAATGGATTATGAAAGGACTTAATCAAAGGCTTGGGTCTCTTAGATGAGTCTATCTCTGATGCCTCATATTAATCTAAGTATTTGCATTAATGTAGTCCTGGGTTTATTTTTTCCAACCAAATTTTCATTCAGGATTTAATTTGAATATTTTCACCAGAATGTAAGAGACACATTGTCATATATTTGATAAAGTTGCATGTAAGACCCCAAGCTTTGCATACGGTATTTTGGAATCCTTCTGGATGCAAGAGTTTGAGATATTGGAGGTGATTGGGAGAAAAAGTGGATTTTGTGGTTTTCACTTGATGAATTATTGAATGCAAATGTAGTGTTTGTTATTTTTCATGATCTTGGTGTTGTAAGAGTCTTGGAGATATTGGAAGTGATTGGGAGAACAAGTAGATTTTGCGGTTTTCACTTGATAATTTATTGAATGTAAAAGTGGTATTTATACTTTTCCATGGTTTTGGCATAACAAACACGTAGAATAGGCTAAGGAAGGTCCCAAGAGCATGTGTGCAAAGTTTGGGGTAGTTTGGACAACTTTGAGAGATTTCATGTTCTGGGTACCTGATGTTTTGGTGAAAATATTCCAAGTAAATCCCGACAAGGAATTTGGTCAGTATTCTCTAGGATTTGAAGGTAATGATCTAAGTGACTAAGTTAGGTGAATATTCAGGTGGAATTGCGAATTTTTACAACACTTGGTCCAACAAACATGTAGGGTGTGTTTGAGAAGGTCTCAAGAAGATGTGTGCAGAGTTTAGGGTTGTTTGGACAGCCTTGAGAGTTTTCATGTTCTTGGTTTTGAAATCTTGATCAAAATATTCCAAGTAAACTCTGACAAGGAATTTGGCCAGAATTCTCTAATGCTTGTGGGCAATGGTCTAAGTTGCTAAGTTGGTCAAACACTTAGGTATAATTACAAAATTTACAACAAATACAACCATTTATTTAAGTGTTGAGCCAGCTACTAACTTTCTGAGAAGTTATGAGCAATACAAAATTGATGACTGTGTTTGGGGTGGAATACCATCACACGACCTAATTGCAAAGGTACAGATATATCAAAAATCCAAATTTGAAATTTCCGATAGAGTACAAATAGAACATCATAATAATTATTAAAAATATCCAAGGGTTCATTGCGATCAAAGCTTTACTAGATGTAAAAACAACTTAGTCTTGGACTATCACATGTTGAGGGTAAACCAAATGCTCAGCATCATGTAGGACTGTATCAGAGCTTGCGAATCAAGATGATACTGTTACACAACCGCCATCGATTGAGTTCTCAATGAATTAGGGAGATATATTTTCAAGTCTTTTTTCTCCCGACAACCATTGCTCTTCAGAATGGACCAAGTTATTGATATGTCTGGCTATACAGGCTACTGGGGCGGCGCTACTTCATCAGTTGACTGGTGCGAGACAAACTATGAGTATAATTTCTATGTAGCTGAGATGTTTAATACCTTCTCTTCACTTGCTATGGTTATTATAGGCGAGTTAGGAGCTTGGTTTCATCCCAGGTCGGAATATAGGTACCGCTTGGCTTTCCGTTTAATCGCCATCGTAGGATGGGGTAGTTTGCTATTCCACGGCACGCTCAAATACGAGACTCAAATGCTGGATGAGTTGCCAATGTGCTGGGCTGCCTCTATGATATTTTATTGCCTAATTGTGAACAAATATCCCAAGGTCGGGAGGTGGTTTCCGATTCTCTTGAGCGCCTATACCGCATTGGTTACCTCCTTGGTGTCTCTAAGCTCTGGTAAACTTCAATTCTACCTGTTTCATCTCACCTTTGGGAGTTTAGAAGTGATAGATTTGACTTTGATGCTCGAAATCTATCTCAAAAAACGCAAAAACTCTTTCGCCATCAAGATATTGTTCGAGATGGGAATAGGATTATATCTAGTAGCAGTACTCATTTGGGGTACAGATTTGACCTTTTGCAAGTACCTAAATGGCTATGTTGCTGCCCTATCGGGAACTACTACTGTCACGCCATTCAATCCTCAACTACACGCATTTTGGCATATATTAGTATCAGCAGGGTTGTATCACTTGTGCTTACTTAGTCTTGTGGACCGACAGGAAACCTTAGGGTTTTCGACAAAGATTCATTACCTCCATCATTTGATACCTTATGTTTCTTGGGAGGAGTCTCCCAAATCCAAGTCCTCTTAGTGCTTGAACTCCCACAACCTCATATATTGTGCTTTGTACGTGATTTTCTCAATACTGCCTTTTCAGGTGGCGAATGGCTCCTGATAAACTTGTGGTGAATACAGTCATCAATCAACTTTTCAAACATAATCCAGTTGGCAAGGCTCAAATCGGCAGTGAGTATTATCGATCCCTCTCGGGCCTTAGCTTTGTCCATGATTACTAGCAAACGTGATCAGTGAGTTCGTGATCTTGAATCACTTTCAGGAGATGTCGGAGTCGGGATTAGGGGGTGAGATTATCATGTGGCGGAAAATCATGGTCTGGACCACCCTGCAGTAAATATAGCTATTGTGGAATCAAAGCTAATACTAAACCTGCACTCATATTTGAATGGTTCATTCGATATTCTATCGTAGCCTGGAATCTGCTTCTCAAATATCTGTGAATATCACTCACACCAATGGTTGAGGTCGGAAGGCTCCCCAGAGAAGATACATTACCCAAGTCACGGCATCTCGCTTCTCAATCCATGTTTTTTTAGTGACCTGACGAACGTATTCAGCTTTATTGATATCCATATTGGGAAAGATAGGGGCAATCGCTTGGCTAATACTACATCCGGGTACTTGCACAGCCAGACTGCACTCAATCATACATTATTGTATATTTGCGTAAGGCAATTTTTATAAATACAATCATTGCCTGAAGATCAGTAAGAGCCCCATATTATTCCGTGAAATTTTTGTAGTCCTCTCGGCTTCTTGGCCTAAGTACCTGGTCAGTTCTTAAATCTTGGTGTGAAATGCCTACTTGTGATGATCTATATACGTCCTTGTCTGATCCGAACTTCACCGATATCAGCGAGCGTGTTATGGAAAAAGACAACAGGGCATCCGTCGCTACTCAAGATACTTACTGTGTTATAGGCATAGGTTTCGTTGGGAGTTATATACTCAAAGCTCTCTTATCTAGAGGAGAGAAAAGTGTATATGCGCTTGATTTGAGGGAACCAACCCAGCCAATACTCGAAGGGGAGAAGTTTGAGTTTCGCAAGGTAGACACTACAGACAGAGCGAATGTGAATACAGTTTTGCGAGCTATATCGGAGAAGACTCCGATACACTCAGTCTTTCTCACGGCTGGAATCATTGAGCCAAGCCAAAGACTATCATTCCAATACTCGAAATTTTATCAAACCAACGTAAAGGGTGCCCAGAATGTAGCAGAGGTCTGCGAGCAGTTAGGTGTAGCTCGTTTGATATACACTTCGTCATCGACCGTGGTAATCGGGAAAGATATCAAGACCACCACGACAAACGAGGATGACAGAGTAACGCAGTATCCAGTTAATCACTACTCAGCCACCAAAATTCTTGGAGAGAAGATCATACTGCAGATGAATGGTAAAAAACGCCCGAATGAGCAATCTGAAAGCAACACATTGTTTTCCACGGCCTGCATTCGCCCTGGCGGAATATTTGGAGCTGGAGACAAGTATATCGTTGATTCGTTCTGTCAGAAGATAGCCAGTGGGGCAACAAGGATCATTCAAGGCGGAGCAAACTTTATCTCAGAGTTTGTTTACATTGAAAATGTAGTTCATGCTCATCTGCTCTTGGACGGTTATTTGCGAGACGAGCCCTGCCGCTTTCGGGGAGAAACATTTTTCATCACCAATTGCGAACGAATGACAAACCGAGAGTTTTCTCAGAAGATGATTGAGGCTACCTCAATCTCGAACATAAGGTTCCAATTCCTATCGGTTTGGATATTATGGGTCATCGCCTACTTTAGTGAATTCCTTCAATGGGTTTTGAGGAATCGAGTTTCATTAGGAGAAGTGGGTATCCTTACTCCAGCTACTGTACATCTATTATGCCATAATTATAATGTATCGTGTGAAAAAGCTAGACTATGGCTAGGCTATAAACCAGTCTATAGCATAGCTGATGGGCTGAAACGGTCTTTCGAATTGCACCGAGGATTCTCGGCCCAGCAAAAACAGTGATCCTCAGAGAGAAGCTTTGATTTAATGCATGTCCGGCTTGTATATCTATCAATTTCAACCAACATATATTTAGAGAGCTTCGTCAGTGTACCCTACAACCCACTCTGTGATACCAACACGAGGTGATGTACACTAATATTAGACTAATATACACAGAATTGATCGAACACCTCTGTCTATTGTGACACTACTTGACTAAATGGACTCTTGTTCACCATCGTATATAAGACTTTTATTTCTAAATGAAATTCCGATACCAACTGAACGAACTGAACATCGCTGACAGATAATACTCGGCGCTGCAAAAGTTTCAGCTATGCGTGCAAGCAACCTGCAAGCAATATCCAACGTCTCAATCAACGGTATCCGTGTTTCGAAGATTTGCATTTCCAAAATCGAAGCATCCAGCACACCAAGAATTTAGTAAACATGCATTGTATGTGCTGTATGATGGCTGGTAGAAAATATGGGCAAGTCAATTCACGAATAGTTGGCACTATAAGATTGCATCGTGTATTCTGAAATATATTCGCCCAAAGGATCATGATTTGGTTTTGCCTAGATTGGATCTTGATTGGCACGATTTGTTCATTAAGTCCGACCACACCATCTGCTTCGGATCCGTTGCATTGATATGCTTGTCTGTCTCTTGGACAAACCACCTCTTACCTATCAAATTCCCAAGAATAACCAGTATATTGTTCCTCCGCCACAGGTTCCATCGCCTTCAAACTCCTTATCAGCTATCTCGTAGTATAAAGAGGAGTTCTATTTCTCAACTGTATAGATCAATTCCACGTGATTTCTCGGGATATGAATTTGGCTGACGTAACCCTGGTGCGAGAAGTGTGGGAACATGGAGGAAATAGAATTATTAAGAATCCTAATTTATGAAGTGGCAAAAACCCAATACTGAGAATTAGTTTAAAGTTATATAACAAATTTGCCACGATGCTGCGTTATTAAGCTTTACTAGTAGTCACGTTTGGCATATATTGCCAATTATAGTGCCTCATCGGCCATGCACGTGATTACGTACGGATAATGGTTGGGAAATGTCACCAGAGGAGGTGGGATTTCTTCGTGATCACAACCAATGATGATACAAGAGTAGCAATCAAAAAGGCGTTTCGGTCGTTGTGGGCAATTGAACCTTTCTTTCGAATCCTCTACACAACTTTGAGTTTGCTGCTACTAAGCACTTGTTTGTAATTTATCTCTTGGCCCCATATACATATATCAAATTATACGCTATTCTTCACCTAAGACGATACCTATTCGACTACTTCCATGAACATATCAGATCTTTTATCGGTAGGTAGAAGCTCAATGCTCCTAGCTCAAGCGATTATCAAACATATCTGGCAATTACATATAGGACGTAAACTCGGAAGCTCCGCTGGAATGCTTTGCTGACTTCTTCAACAATAAAGGTAGCCGAGCATCTAGTACATCCTTGCATTCCTATCTCAATACTTACTATATGTTGATTAATATACGGTCTTAGGACTAGTGCAGTGTGCGGTACCTGGCCCCATCGTTGCAAGCGCAAGATGCTGTGAAGGTATTGAGAACTAGTGCCATCTCATAAATAGAGAGTTCATTGAAGAGTAACCACCTACTAAAGCTAGGTCTTCAAATTTAGATACTGTCCAGGTACTCCTTGGCTCCTATACCTCCACTATAATACTAGGGCGGGGTCGTTCTGCAACTGTAAACTTGGGTGGATCTAATCGTAAAGTTTCAAGAAGGCATGCTATTATCAGTTGGGAGGAAGCAACAGGAGTATTTAATATTCACATAACCGGAGCAAACGGTTTGTTTATCAACGATTCGATTTACAAAGCGAATTGCACCGTTAGGCTGACTCATGGAAGCATAATCGATATCGCTGGAATGAAATATCGATTTCAAATTCCCCACCTGGATTATCTGCCATCACCACCCTTTGGAAGCCCTGCTCATCATTCAGAATGCGAAAAAAAGGAGTATTCCACCATGAATGATGATATCGAACCGTTTGCCCATATTGACGATGGAAATTATGCAGAAGCTGATCAACGGGTTTATCAACAAAATGATAGAAAGAAGCCTCAACGAATGGATCGCAACAGCCTAGCAAATGGTGCCTATGACCAGGCAAATAGTTCTTCGGATTCGGAATTTACACATCGTATTGCAAACCCTGTTAAACGAAAGAGGCGAGATAAACTTTCAGAGAAGTGTACTGCTCGCGGAAATACTAAAAGGCGAAAGGAGAAGGAAAAATACGAAACCGATCCACTGAGCAAAGAACTGGTTGATAATATTGTAGCTGCAATTGTTTTCAGTGGAAAACACATGCTGAGTGCAAATGAAATCTTTAAAACCGTTCTTACAGATTGCCCCACATTTCCGGAGAGGCACCAAGAGCTCCATGAACTGAACGTGATACGTTGTCTTCACCAATATCCCTTTTTTGGGCACGTAGTTCGGAAGGGGAAAGATGCTGGTGGAAAACCGCTTGCTGATCTGTGGTACTATACTATCAATGACGATCCTGATAAGTCTCGTACTGATACATATAGGCCCCTTGTAAAGGGAGCACGGTCCTGCACACTCAAAGATAAACAGTATTACTTTAAGCCGCCTCCCAAAGTACCCAGCATTAGGTACTCTACGCAACTACCACCAGCTGGAAAGAAGCGGAGTAAGAAAAGCAAAGAGATTCCGGGATCAAGCAAAGGATAGCTTCGGTTGACTTTTCTGAATGGTAGATTCTCCAAACTCCTCTCCATACTATTCATTCTCTGCTTGTTTATAGATTCAATAATTCACGCTTCCTCTCCGCTTTTGGCTTTAATGTATATTTTGACGTCCCTTATTGCGGCTTAACTCCTTCATTGTTTAAAAGCCAATAAATCCGAAGTTGGGAAGTTGTTTTAGCAAATTACCTTGCCCAATACATAACTGCCAAACCAAAACCAAAATAGGGATATTTCCCAAGTGAATGAAAGGAATTTACTGTAAATGTTTTCAAACACAGCCATTGTCTCACGATATGAAACTAGGAGCATGTTTAGTTGGAAGTAGATCGGTATTATGAAGTATTGAGATGCAAAGTTGTTTCTATCGAGTTTGAGGAAGTATGTTGGCTGATGATAGATGCCATGACTTATGTAGCATTGTATCAGTACCCCTGGATGCCAGAATTTACCTCGTTAACGAATTACCCTGAAGAGTCTGAAACACGATCTGACATTAAACAATCCTAAATATGTATCCATCAGCTTTTCCCATCAGGGCGAACATATTTAGTCCTACCAATTGTAATGTATCATTTCAAACAATCGAGGGCTATTTAAGGCACGGACAATCTTGATATTTTGAGAACCGTCTAGTTTGGAGTTGCTAGTTCTAATTTCGATTCCTTATTCAACAAAGCATCTTAGCATGGTTCGCAAGCTAGCAGTCATATTTTTCTTCCTGGCCACCGTCAGTACAACATTCTTTCATGTGGACGCTATAAGAGAGGCGCCAAAAGACTTGAGAATCAGTATGTTTCCATCTAATGTTGTTGCGAATCCATGTCTAAACTATCGTGAATGGATTTGTTTTCATAGATATAAAGAAGCGTGTTGCAGATTGCCAGAGGCGTTCCAAAGATGGAGATTCTCTTTCAATGCACTATACTGGAACTCTATATACTGATGGGACCCAATTCGACTCTAGTATCCCTCGTGGAGAGCCATTTACATTTACTTTGGGTGCTGGGCAAGTGATCAAAGGTTGGGATTTGGGTTTAAAAAACATGTGTATTGGAGAGAAGCGTACATTGGTCATTCCCTCAGAACTTGCCTATGGATCTCAAGGAATTCCTCCAACT
This sequence comes from Basidiobolus meristosporus CBS 931.73, assembly GCA_002104905.1. Lineage (NCBI taxonomy): Eukaryota > Fungi > Basidiobolomycota > Basidiobolomycetes > Basidiobolales > Basidiobolaceae > Basidiobolus > Basidiobolus meristosporus. The sequence continues at coordinate 90,778 of MCFE01000012.1, read as the reverse complement.
ATTCCCGCCGATGCTGCACTTGTATTCGACGTTGAGCTTTTGAATATTGATTAAAGCAAGTAACAAAGCAGACTAGGATAGCATCGAAGTTTGATGACCACTAATGAATAGGCAACTTTCAAGGAGCTTCAGACCTGATCCTGTTGTGATTTCATCATGAGTGAAATCACCTTGTTAGGATTATCATTTTCTATGCTATGATATCAAGCTTTGGAAGAGTAGCATTGCATTGTAATTTATCAGGAATAGAAGAATTTGTTTCCCCTGAGTCGTGATATATAATCAACCCGTTCTCATAGAAAACTGATGCCACATTGCATGATCAGCATCAAACAGTAAATAACATACCATGAATTAATGCCTCAGCTTCAACGGGAGTTCACATCGAATCATGAACTGTCCAAATGAAGAGTCGCTGTTACCTAACACATTTATTGCAGCTTGGTCACCTCTATGGCATTCAATTATTGGACCATAGCATGAAGCAAATGGACTTGGAGTGCAGATATTGAAAAGAATCAAACATGTAATGTGGGCTACACCTAAATCGATTTATTGTATAACAATAACCACGTATTCATACCTATGACAGAACATCTAAAATTACAGAAAGGCCTTTGAAGGATAGGGTTCTGAGCCGCGAGCCTATGTTAACTCCGATGATAATTGAACTTCATTTTAATCAAATATCTGAATTTGATTTGTGCGGTGTTATATACAATGTACTAATTCATTAAATTTCAAAAAGAGGATTAGCTCAAAATTAGCGTTGAATCCAATGCGAATCAACCGTACCTCATTATATAGCAAACTACAGCGGTTGCGGGCTTTTTTATCCTCTCTCACTCCAACCTTGCCAAATGGAATTTCAAGACCTTCTGGTGTTGTGACAGTTTCAGCTGGATTTGGCTCCATTCTGCCCATTCCGAGGGTTGAATTCTTGTTAGCGTCCTGAACTTCTTTATCAGCTTCGTAGGATGCTTGATACAAAGGCAGCATGTCTCCAAGAGCTACTTCGCACAGAAGCATGAGTGCTTCACGATAATTCCTATCTGTGTAGCAATAGTTTGCAGATTTGGAAACGCAATCCGCGAAATATACCCCTTTCCCAAACATGTATCCCTACATAAAGAACAACATTAACATGGATACCATGGAGGTTATATGCAGAGGACATCAAGCTGCTAATATACTTACGGTCACAGGTGCCTCTGGTGGTGCTATTCTAAGACCCTGGCTTAGTATTCCAACGAAATTCGTTAATCTAGAGCCATGCCAGAGTAATTTCCTATTGCTCATTTTGTCACAACCCGCAGCCAACCATCTCTCAGGCTCAGTTGCTCTTTCCAATTCAAATACATCCATCACTTCCAGAGCATAAGCATCGTGTGTGTCACCATGCGTATTACGAACATACTTCTTCACCATCTCAAAATCAGCAGCATGATGATCCAAGGGCACAAGGTGGTTAAGATTCAAGGAGTTGTAGAATCCATCAACTGGATGGATCAGATTACCGTTTGAATCCCGTGGCGCACTGGGACTTTCCCAAAGTGATTGAGTTGCCTGAATTTCCGATAAGGATTCCACTAATTCAAGCTTCTGCTTGAGGAGTGCTTGAGAATTGATGAGGGGAGGAATTGATCTCCCGAAGTCATGTCTATAATTTGAATACAATCTTCGGTTATTAAACTGGTATGGATGTAATAATCAGCGGTAAACGCTTACGGAATAACTGTGTAGAACTTGTTACTCAAGCGTTCGATCTCTCTTCGATTAACCACAGCTCCATTTTCTACGGCCAGAACATCTGCAAGCTCTTTTAAAGCATTGTACCCATCAGTGATGGTTGACTTCCGTAATTTTCCAAGCGGCATCTTATTAGCATTAAAATTTAATGCTTTTAGTTGCTGCTCCATCATCTATAGAGAATTCAAAGCCATGGCTGGGTTTTAGCAATGCATTTCCATCAATGAAGACGTTGTGAAGTACCTCACGATCAAAAATCATCTCCACTAGCTCTTGTATCTTCGGTTCCAATTTACATTCGGGGATACTAGTGTCACCCGTATTTCCATCGGCCTTATCGTCTTTATCAGCGTCATCCTCGCCATAATCCCTATCGAGCATGGTGTATTTTCCGGCGTATGTCTGGAAATCACCGCGGGCAGACCAACTGTTCTTGGTTTTTGTTTTGAACTTGGATTCAAATACTTTTCTGGCACTAGTAGGACCATTAGTTCAATAAAATGTAGACCAGTAGTGCCAGAAGATTCATAAACTTGCCTATCGAAATCAGACCAATCTGTTAATCGGGTATCACCTCGATCCCCTACCCTACCCCATCTTGTGAAGCATGCGAATCTATCCGGCTCCGACGTAAGCTGGACGAGCTGAATAAAGTAGAACTTGTTATTGTTGTTGCTAATGTTCGTCTGGTTTAAAGCGACATCCCAAATGGTCCCCTCAGAATCGATGTAAACCTGCACCTTTGCTGGTATACTACATACAAATCTTGAGTGAAGCGGCCTTGAATGCAAATCATTGCTATTCCTCTTACCCAATGTAAGGATCCACCGGAACAACAACATCTTTCTTGGCCCTCTTCCTCGGGCTTTCACCATCAAGTAATTCGTGCTTGATATTATCATTGTTCTCTGCTTCATCTTCCTGAGCATCATTCACTTTCTTATTGGATTTAGAGGCCCTTTTGGATCTGATAGGTTTGTTGGCCACCATCCCATCCACTCCGGATGAAGCCAGCGGGCCCACAATAATACTAGATGGAACCTGTTGATTATCACCATCTTGGCCACTGTCTTCGGAGTTGGCAACAGCGACAGTCCTACATTTAGCAACACCATCCTGAATTTTCGGGGAGTAACGGTCTTCGTCCAATACTTTTTGTATGGATGTAGAGTCCATAAGCCATTCCAAAGTCACAATTTTGACATGGTCACTTTCGAGCGCCTGCGACACCTTAGCGGTTGGTTTGTAAAAATCAGCGGGAGTAACAACAAGATGGGTTGTATCAGCCGTAAGTTTGGGTGAAGTCAAGCCGCCAAAAGATTTCACAAGCCTGAAGAGCTTGGCATGAGTATAGTTGGGGAATGTTCCTGAAAAGACAACATTTATCTCCTTTAGAAACGGATGTGTCATTGAATATCTCGGAGCAGCTTAGAAAACAAATTGAAGATCAATGAACGAATGGCCCAAGGTCTACTCAATTTATATTCATTGGCAGAGTGTGGTACTATAATATCAAACCCAATTGCCGAGGTTAGAATGAGCAGCAGTCTCTTTCAACAAACCATTTTGTAGCACGATTGGCTATTGGATTCTATGGTTACTAGAGAGTAAACCCATGGAATGGCTGCGGTAGGCTCTTAACAGATGCCTAATTTCCCATCCAAAATCTCCAGCCGGCCCAGGCAATATTACGGAATTTGACTTAGATTCCCATATTCAAATGTAATACAAGTTGAATGAACAAATCTAGGAACTCCTACCTACTGTGAGGTATAGGAATGCGCCATGTGAATCCTATGTGAACGAAATTAAAACCAGTAGGGTGGTTTGTCGTATAATATCGTACTACTGTCATATATGGAATGTCGAAAATAGTCAGGTCAATCTAAATCCAATCCGCCTCGCTGTGACACAGCGGAGCATGGTATTTCTTACCTTGCCTTCATAAAGGCCATCGTCGTGTTGAGCAGCCTTCCTGTCGCTGCAAAATGAATGCTGCTTGGCTGGGTCTGGGTACAGAATAAAATCCCCAGCACACACAATACTAGGCCGTATGTTTTCAATACTCAATGTTTACTCTTACAAAACCACATATCAAATCCATGGTATTTATAGCGAATCTCGCTCCAAAGGCGCAGTAGAATTATTTGGACCCAAATTCCTGTGCCCCCAGTACTGATTAAAGTGGGCTCCTACCACTCGATGCATCATAGATTTGTACTAGTGATACTGTTTGACAAAGCATTGAGTTCTTGATGTACATCAGCTTTGGCAGACAGCTTCAGAAGTAGAACAAATGCTGAGTTTATCCTGTCACATGTTTGCATTTCATTTGTTACCATTACTCTCCTAACCAGATGGGTTGGTCATCCAAATCTTGCTACTGCGGCAACACTAGATAATCCAGTCAGGCCGATATGCAAATTGCTTTATTGCTTCTATATGGTGTATAGTGGTTGCTCTGTGATCCTACTGCTTAAGGGCAATGATACGCGTTTCTCACTCAAGATCTCCTTGTTTATTACTGGCATTATCCAGCATTTGTTTGTACTTCCTTGATTCTTGGATTGCCTGAAGTATGGGTGACTCTGAAGCCGCAGTGAGTATGAGCTTAAAAAACATGGATTTCCTACGTACCATAATCCTCCATGTTTTGACCTAGGCGTTGTAAGAACTGGCGCTCAGTCTTCATATGCTCATAATCTTCCTCCAATTGTTTCCACTGATCTACACGCTTTTGTGCCACAACTACTCTATTCTTCAGCATCATGGAAATCCAATGAGGTTGAGTTCTGTGTCTAGGTCTGCGAAATTTGTATCCCAACTGCATCGTAACAACATGGTAATTTTTGGTTATGGGTGCATACTTCCGCCCGCCTTGTGGGAGTGGGTACTTGGGCGTATAAAGACGGGGGTCTAGAGGAACTCGGTAAGCTGGGTGTGGATCCTTTTTCCGTGCAGTTTGAGACCTTGTGTCGCTAACGTACTTGAGAGCTGCTTTCTATGATATACTTCAGAAATTACGAACTGAGTTAGGAACTTCCCTAAATTTGGCTTTACCCTAGATGTATCTTTCAGCTGCCAAAGCATTTAGAAATAAATATAGCCGAGGAAAATTGTAGTTACTGAAAGCTACTCACTATATTTAGGATCAACCGCAAACGTCCCGTCTTGCCTCTTGCTAAATCATCGATTTCTTTGAGTATCTGCGAGTCCTCTTCGCGATTGACCTTTCTCAACTTTTCTAAATACTTTCTAAATGTTGGTGGTATTGTTTAACAATTACTATGGAATAGAATCATACCAGTCTCCCCTCAGCCAAATAACAATCCACCTGTTTTGGTGAGGTATTTGAGCGGTTGAAACGAAATCTTTCTCGAATAGCGTAATATAAGTATCTTCGGTGAAGGTCCTCCACTAGCCTACCCGATTCTCTCAATAGTGCTCTATATAAACTTAAAACAGGCCGCCGGTGCTCGATTAATTTATAGAAAGGCTTGTTAAAAGTAGAACGACTCATAGAAGCTGATGTGACAGAATGAGCGTACTCTTTTGTTGAATTAAACATAACCATCAAAATTTTTGGATTTCTTGTGTCCCATTTACTCCGTATTTTACATGAGTGATCAAATCCCTAAAACATCATCTAAGCAAAAAGACAAGTAAAATTAACCCATTCACGTGAATCCTTGAGTAATAATAATATCCTCATATCTAGGAAAAGAAATTACGAAGTATTCAGAAGTACGCGAAGACAATAAACTAAGGCACCTTCAAGAAGCATGTCATCTACAGTCACGTTGTAAGTCTCGCTGCATTTCTATCTATACACTTTCTCGGAGTGGTCTCTTTCTCTATGTTCACGGATGATCTAACAATTCGCTCAATTTTCGTAGGTATCCGCTTGGTAAGTGGAGCTTTAAATAAGCCTTTGAAATCAGTTCTTTTGAATTGATTCTTCGAACAATCATGTTAGCCTGAGACTAATAGAGAACTCCACATCACCTCTCCTATAGCCAACTATACCTTCGGGACGAAAGAGGCTCAGCCTGAGGAGGATCCCTCGGTATCGGCGCGTTTACAAAGATTACAAAATGATTACGAAAAAACGGGTATGCGTCGCACTGTAGAGGCAGTACTTGTGGTTCACGAGCATAACCATCCACATGTACTGATGTTGCAGATTGCCAATTCCTTCTTTAAGTTGTAAGTTGATCTAGGCTGCTTTTTGGAAATCACCCGATTACTCGAATTTATCAATGATATGATGTGCACCCTGTGCCTTATACCTCCAACAACATTCCGGATACTCATGTTTTTATTGTCAGGCCTGGAGATTACTTGAAGCCTGGTGAAGACGAGATCGAAGGGCTCAAAGTACGCCTGAGCCAAAAGTTGGATCCTGTAGATAAAGAGTATGGAAAAACGAGTACTGAGACTGATTGGGAAATTGGTGAATGTATAAGTACCTGGTGGAGACCAAACTTCGAAACATTTATGGTACCATGTATTCCACGTATTTTATTTACACAGTCCGCACACTAAAGACCTTCTTAGTATCCCTACGTCCCTGCCCATGTATCCAAACCCAAAGAGCAGAAGAAAATCTTCGTTGTGCACCTTCCAGAAAAGAGTATGTTTTCTATTGCTTTAACCGCCAAAACATATGAATTAACCGACGTTTCTATTCTACTAGAGGTGCTTTCCGTTCCCAAGAATATGAAGCTCCTGGCAGTCCCGCTGTTTGAGCTCTACGATAACTCGGCTAGATATGGACCACAACTTTCTGCGATTCCACATTTACTGAGTAGATTCAATTTTGTTTATTCAGATTGATGTTTCCTAGCTGAAATACCATGTCTACGCAAGTGCTGTTTTATCATACTAAAGATCCTAGAATCCAATATGTTTATCTCCACATCTTCATGCACCTGAATACTTAAACCCAATGATTAAGCTCACCTCCAGTTTTGTTTGATTAATTTCCAGTAAACTGATTGCTCAGAGGCCGTTGATTGAGCGCATCAATTTTTTAACAGTTTATCTTGGTAGCAAGTGACAAGGTATACCACTCATAATGGGTTGTGCCATGGCAAAAAAAAATGAATTATTCGGGTTTTGGGTGGCAAAATGTATTTATATATACTACATGTTCATAATGTGGTTAGTAACCATGAAAGAAAATCATTTCGGGTGAGATGCATTTAACCCAATGTCAATTGAAGGGCAACGGTCAACGTATATAAAACGGATCTCTGGTGAATCCAATAAACAAGATATACAAATCAATCTTCAGCTTTTTCCTAAACGCTTGCTGCCTTATTTGGTGAATGTATATGTTACCAATCAGCTTCATCTATAGACTAGAATTGCATGTTGTTGAGCTGGATGGACTGCTTGCTGTTTTTCTCTTCTTTTTCTTTCGAGAATTGGTGATCTTTTCGATTTCTTCACGTAATTTTTTGTTGGCTAGCCTGAGTTGATGTAATTCATATTGCCAAGTGGTTTTCTGATCCACATGCAACATGTCAAACACGTTGTCATTACCACTAGAAAGCTGGTTGGTTTGGGGGGTTGGTGAGGTGGAAGTTGAACTAGTCTCCTCATCTCCGACTTCCAGTACTTTTGTTTGACACAGAATGAACGCCGGTCTTTGCGTATTGTAAAAGAAATCCCCGGGATAGAAGACGCTGTGAACTTCTTGGTACTGGCCGTTCCGATTTTGGATGTTGTGCCTTAGTTTAACTGTAGTGCCTTCACGTGCTTGCTGCAAAGCACTAGTGATCGATGTTGTACGGTCGGATTTTACCAGTTGATACAGTGATGTGCCCACCAGCTCGTCAGGCTGCATTCCTAGTAACCTTTGACACTCAGAGGTAGCGTAGAGATATGTGCCATCTAAGGTCAGTTTCCCCCAGAATTCATCTTCGGAAAGGCCGCCGCATACTTCTAACGCTTCCCTGGATAATTTGTATGTGGGTCGTTGGCGTCCAACCAAAACAACACATTTACGACCTTTGCCTTGATCAGAATGAAGCCTTCCATGTGCTTCAAACCAGATGTAGCTGTTGTCCTTTCGCTTGATGCGATAACATAAACTAGTGATGTCTTGGCTAGATGCCGATTCTTTGATATCTCGCATTACGGGCACCAAATCACTGGGGGAGCAAACCTGGGCAACACTCTGGCCGATCAACTCTTCAGGATCGTAGCCGAGAATCTTTTTGCAGCTTGGCGAACAGAACAAGAAGATTCCTTTCAAAGATACGACATGGATAAGATCCTCGGAGTTGTCCAAAAGCATTTGATTCCATAAGCGAGCAGCAATATCTTCATCCGAGTTTGATCCGATCCCAATGAGGTCAAAGACTTCTGGCGATATGGAAATAGATGAACCGTTGGAGGCAGTTAGCGTAGCAGTTTGATAGTACTCATCAAATGGACGATGAAACAACCCTATGAATTGCATAATATACTATCAGCAACTTGAGAAGATATCAAACTCTGTGAAATCAACAAACCAGTTGAAATAAGCGGAGGAATATTGAGTAAATTATAGTTGACTATATATGTGCCGTCTTTCATTTTCTGAAGTATATCGTTGGGTTGCTCTATTAGGTTGACCTGGAATCCTACATAGTGTGTGATTTCGGCTCCTTCGTAGGCGATTGGTACAATAGTGACTAGATTGATAAACGGTTGTCCATCCCGCCTGTAGTTGACAATTGACACCTGATATTCTTTCCCTTGCAATACGTGATTTCGGATGTTGTGGACAGCATTGTTGTCGGTGTACCTACGCCTTGATCCTAACGAGACTTGGCCATCAGGAGACTGAAGGAATCTACAGTTTTTCCCAACGATTTCAGTTCCTTTGTAACCCGAAAGCTTTTCAAACGAAGCGCTGGCGTATACAATAGGAAAATCGAATCTACATGCATCCACTAGATTGGTGGTTATTGTCAAATGTCTTCAAGATACCATTATATTTGATACGCACCAACTAGGAACGCGCAACTCATATCCACGGGACCTAGGTTTACTTGGGGATTTGGACTTCATGGAAATGCATTTATTAGGAATACTTGGGTGCTGAAGCGTACGTAGCAACATGGATACATACCGATGCGAAATTCGAGACTAACGTAGAAATAGAATTGGTGTTAGCTCGGTAATGACGATTATCATCTAGTCCAAGAGAATGTTGCATACCAGTATGCCCATCATATCGAAACCTGAGTTGGAGTAGAGTCCAGGAAAGCTACCTAATGTCTTTTCTGGATTTCCAGCTGTTAGACAGTTGTCACAGAAAAGGAAGACAGGCGACCTACCTTTCTCTAGGTTATCAACAGTACCTATTGTCGGCATGGTATCCAGATCCACCAACCCAGAGGTATTCATATTCACAGGATTGAAAAATTCGTTCGGATTGGATAAGTCCATACTATTGGGGTTGCTTGAAATGTTGATATTGAGATCGGTTTGGTTGAAACTAGATTTGAGGTTGTTCAGGCTCTGCGAGTCGAACGCGATTCCGTCACCGTTACTATAGTTCAGATGTATCTTAGTCAGTTGGGTGTTTAAGAGGTGTTGCTGGTCATCAAAAACATTGAATAGATACTTGCATTGGCCGCTGAAAAAACGACGTCTGGCATAGCAAATCCGAATCAATGTATCCAGAAGCAGGGTTTCCTGTAGATGTGTCGAACAAAGCGGTACCATGTTCAATGAAATTCTCAAACTTAACCTCCTCCTGTGAGCCCGGGTGGTTGTAATTGTCGAAATTCATAGATGGTAAACTGACAAGATGCGGCCAAGGGTTTAGGTGAATTTCAGAAGGGGGCTTATGTATTGTCTTCGTGAAATATAAAGCTTGGTAAGATGGGAAATGTGCAAGATAGTAAGTACTGGTGGTTTCTTCAGGTAGATGTGCGAAATTGGTGGGGTAGTGCTATCTTTTATATTGCTTACGCCCTCGAGTAAATTTGTACTCTATTGTGATAGCAATTATGTTTTCGTGACACGTCAACCAGATGCTACTGATACTTGATATTCTACTCCAAAATCCTCGCATTGATAGGAAAAATAATAGAAATGACGATGTGAGGCTACCAATTAAACGAAGGTTGGTTACAGCACGAAAGATATCGAGTTTGCCTTATTGCATCTCGATAATGTAGTGACAAGATATGTATCATGTACAATTAATACAGATGCCTGAATGGTCATTGGCTAGTAAATTGTTGCAGACTGGACTGCGATCGATACTTTCTTACTGACCCAACGATTTGGGTTCAGCCGAGATTTCGTTTGATTAGATGAAATGCTCCTGCTCCTTAATTTCCTAGTTTCAGTAGTCTTGTATGTTTGTGTAATCGTATTCTGTTATGACTGAATCCAGTTTTACATATTCCACATCCATTGGCCGACCGCAACGATGCATGAGTCATCGATCTTGAGCAGTCTAACCTCAAATATAGCACTTGCTTTGCCCAAAAGGTATAACATATAACGTATATATTTGTTCGATTGGAATACACCCCAATTGTCGATATTTGCAATGTTCCGCATATATTCGTTTCCGTATCTCACACCTCCAAAGCATGTTACATAAGATAGCGATTTCTATATATAATGGTGGCTAACGCATCTCTGCATAATTGCCAAATAAGCCATTGGCGGTGATGGCCAGGATAGTCACAAAAATTGGAATTCAAGGTACATGGTTCCTATCATTTTGATGTTGGAAGCGTTTGATGATCATTTCTTATTAAATGGAACTGTAGATATGTTACTATACAACAGTCATTGATTCTATGACAAGATTGTTCCTACTAATAGAGATGGACTGACCAAGCAGAGGAATAGGCTAAATAGCAAAATCCTTCCAAGGTAGTCATATTACGCTGTTACAGTCAAGTGATTACTGAAGTTGTAGAAATACTGGTGGCATGACTTGATCCAATCATTATAGTATTACTGGAATCCGGATTTATTCTGGCTTGCCTCGTGTGCTTGGTTATGCTTGGGCCCAGAGTATAGGGGGATGTAAAGGTGATGGTTGGCTATAAAATTGTGCCATTATCAGGAGTCCATGCATTTTTCCAAGATGATATATACGGAAATGAGGGGTTTCATGCACCCGCAATCCAGCTGAAAACTATTAACTGAGAATCTACTCAGCCTTAAAAGTTCTCTGGAAATTTGAAACTTGACGATGAAATTTCCCCTCCTGCAATCTGTCAAGGAGTTGTGTGATATTGCTCTAAAAAGCCTGTGGAAGACCTGAGTGATCGATAAAAGTCAACAAGGGGTACAAGCAGCTTTGTAGGAAACGAGTAATCATTGCCCCAATTTAACTTTACAATTGAAAGCAATATTTCTGCGGCCGTATTATGTCTCACTACGAAGGAGTTTTTGTCCTATATGGTTCATTCCTTGTCTTCTGCTTTGTTCAATCAGATACCCGTTCAGTGACAGCCGAATCATATTCATGTTTATCTGTAATCCCAGTTATATTAAATTTCACTTGTTAATTGATTAATCTTGAATTACTATTCTCTTTGTTGCGGAGATTTGATAAAGCTTCATATCATTGCTCTTTCACTAAGCAGCACTTCTACATCTTTATCAAGTTGGTAAGCTATTTTAACCTAGCTGCCAGAGGAAAGAAAGCTATAGGATAACCTCTTTGGGCTCAATCCTATCTTAAAATCTAAAAACTACTTATACAACCTGTAAAGAAGCCCACATTTCTGACTCTTTAACCGATAAAATAACCTTGCCGACACTTCACCAAACTTATGACAGAAATTCCTTACTTACGTAAAAAGAAGATCCTTCGGGACACAAACAAGCCGTTCAACATTCATCCGGCTTCAGAAGAAGGGAAAAATGAAAAGTCGAATACCTCAGTGAAGGCCCATCTTTCGCATGCCTTCGTATTTCGAGAGAGGCCCTCCCATTTTGATGTCCCAACCATGGTAAAAGAAGGGCATCCATTTCGTGGTTTCTTCACATTATTTTGGATCGCAATGGGATTCTTTTTGCTTCAAACGTTCACTACGAACTTGAAACTTACGGGACATATAACAAGCTCTTACTTGTTCTCGATACTATCCAAAGATCTTGGAAGCCTGTTTTTCTCTGATATGGTTCTGATTGCCGCCACCTTTATAAGCTACGGAATCCAGAAGGCTATAGTTTATGAATGGTTTCATAGAGAATACGCTGGAATGATAATCCAACACATATACCAAACCTCTTATTTGGCCTTGGCTATAAGTTGGGCGCTTTGGAAGTAAGTGTATTGCTTGATGATGTGTCTTTGCACAATCTAACTTCGATTCAATATATTCGTAGGGATTGGCCCTGGGTTCAGACTACTTTCTTCATACTACATGCCATCGCAAACTTGATGAAGATCCACTCCTATATTAGTTACAACGGGGAGCTTTCTGTTTTCTACGAACGGCTAGAATCTTTAAAGAAAGATCAGGAGAACTTGATCAAAGCTAGCAAGCAGAGCAATAAAGACGAGGACCCAGAGATTGCCCAGGAATTGAGAAATCAAATAGAGGACGCACGTACAAGCTTAACCAAAGACGATATTCAGTATCCCGAAAACGTTACTCTCAAAAATTTCTGGGAATACCTGCTTTTCCCTACACTGGTTTACGAACTGGATTATCCAAGAACTGAAAGGTAGGCCGTTGTGCATTGGTCGAAAGTTACTCAACACAAACCTAGATCTAACCCACCTTTGTTATATAGAATACGTCCATGGTACCTGTTTGAGAAATGCCTGGCATTCCTAGGAACCTTCATACTCTTGTATGTGACAATAGAGCATCAGATCATACCTGTTTTAGATCATTCGGTAGATAATACCTCAGTTATATATATGATTCTGCAATTGATATTCCCGTTCATGATCGCACATCTACTCGTGTTTTATATAATCTTCGAGTGTGTTTGCAACGGATTTGCCGAGATAAGCAGGTAAGCGGTGGTTGTGTGTTGAGGTTTATGATAGAGCCCCAAGCTGAATTCGTATATCTTGGAATATTAGGTTTGCCGACAGGTCCTTCTACGATGATTGGTGGAATAGCGCAACATTCGACGAGTATGCACGCAAATGGAATAGGCCAGTTCATCTGTTCTTATTGCGACATGTCTATCTGGACTCGATTCAAACATACAAACTATCGAAGAAGAGTGCTACCTATTTGACGTTTTTATTAAGCTCGTGCCTACATGAGCTTGTCATGGTTATCATCACGAGGAGATTCCGACTCTATCTATTTTGCTTGCAGATGTTCCAGCTACCGTTGATTTGGTTGGGCAGACGGCCAATAGTACTAAAATATCCATGGTTGGGAAATACCCTCTTTTGGTTTGGCTTGGTATCTGGCCTACCATTACTTGGTGTGCTTTACTGCAGACAAGTGGTCATAGAGACGAACGATCAGTGACGAGTGGAAATTCCACTCGAAGCATCACTTTCCTTACACCTATACTCCCAGAGCATTCCTTTTTATCCTTATTCAGTAAAAGATGATTACTAGACGCAATTATGCTACTTTACATTCAATGTAAATACAGCATTCCACGAGACCCAATCTAACCTAATTTCCCCAGACCCTCCTTTACTTTCTCTAACTTCTACTGTTGATATTCTTTGTAGATGTCTGGGCTATTACCTATTGTAACGACAGTGAATAAAAATCGTCATTGAAAAGGTAGTTGGTATTGAGTGTTAAACGATAAATTCTTTGCAACCTAGAACTGAGATCTGTCACAGCTTTCCGACTCACTATGAATCATTCATCTGGACCGTGATTTGGTGTTCCATTCGTTTGTAGATTTTGAGCCGTGTCACACTACAAACAGTGGCTTAGGACATTGGAGTTAACAAACATCCATTGGTGGATTTGGAGTAACAGTGACCCGTTTATCGTAAGATAGGATATAATTATTTACTCCATATTTAAGCTTAAGCGGCCCTAATTAATTCCCAAATTTGATTATCAACTGATTTTAGAAACTACTAGAAGATAATGACTAGCTATATTCCCATATCGCCAATGGAGCAAATCCAGATTATCATTTGAGGGGAAGGGTAATAATATATGGACATGAATGGCCGGTCAATTGAATCATTTCACCCTCCATACATCTAGCCGTCTACTAGTTACCTATGACAAGATGCTGCTTATTTTGAGCAAATTCCACTTCATTGTCGTAGCCAGCGTAATAAATACATATAGATGGAGCCTTTGCACGTTCTGAGTTTGTAATTGGGTGTTGGCAGGCACATGGGAATCTATTAAATCATGTGTACAAATCTAATTACGTATTCTACACAGCTGATGTACTGATATATTCATGCTATTATGATACAGGTGTACTTATGAGGGATCGGCAGAATATGCCAGGAAGGATGATACCAAGAACGCAAGGCTTGAAGATGTACAATGATCGATGCAACTCAAAACATCATCATGGACGTTCTCTTTTTGCCCATTGGATATACCACTAAAGAGCCAATAAACAGTCCAACTGCTAGGCTCATGGCGATTACAATCATCTGGAAAGGAAGTCCCGTGCCCTGTTGTGAATCATCGTCTAATGCAGCAAGGACACCTTTGACGCCTAGGCTTCCCGGTACTAGCATGATTGTGGCACCAAGCACTGCGACATATCCCAGGTTGTGGGTGATTCTTGAATATACGTTTCCAATAACTGCTATAGCAAATGTCGAAATTGCAGCGGAAGTGGTAGCATCCAACACTTTTGAGGTAAAATATGAAACAGAGAAGCCCACTGCGCTCAGTAGGATCATGAATGGCCATTGTCTGGGGGTTGCGTTCAGGAATATTGAATAGGTGACCGCATTTATCGGGCAGAGGAGGAAATACCAATATGGGTTGACGGAAGAGCATGTCTCCAATTCGAATGATGAAGAGTCGATGGCTTTCCATATATTTGAGCCAAAACTAAGACCGAATCCTAGCATGAAAGCCATCACTAGAGCGTAAACCAGCCGAACTACCCCAGAAATCAGACTTTTGGCGGCAAGTTCGATGACAGCGGTGGTTAATGATAATCCTGGGAGCAGCAGTACGACCGACGACATAACTACAGGCATATAGCATATATGTCTATGGAATGCAGTCGCTACAAAAGCTGTGACAACTGCAGCCGAGATTTCGAATACGTTCGCGTAATTGAAGAATCGTGTTGATACCATACTAAGCCCTCCTATACAAGCGCTGATAACAGCACTCACTAGAGCGTCTATCCAGTTCCCATTGAATGCCAATGGGCAGACAACGAAGGAACATATAGCGTAGTTCAGGATTCGAGCCCACCACGGGTAGAAAGACGGTTCCTCAATGAGAGTCTCTAACTTGTCATAAGCATCCTCAAGGTCCACTTCACCGTGAATTACACTGCGTGAGATTTCATAGGCACGCTCGAGCTTGCGCATGTCATAATCACGATCCGCTTTGATGATGTGTGTGTCGCTTGTGTGTGTTGTCGAGTCTCCAAATGTAATTAAAGCAACGCCAGGCAAGAAAGCGAAGGAACTTTCCATTTTAAGTGCCCGGGAATTCAAGTACATGTTCTGCTCAAGGCGATGCGAGGGAGAACCAAATATAACCATAGCTTCGGATAGCAGGATTAGATAATCTTGCTTTAGTAGAATATCAGCGATATTAGCAGTGATATTCATGTGTTCTTCCAGCATCAACGGAGAGAGGAGAGGAGAAGATGGAGGTGTAACGACAGTTCCATCATCTGAAAAACTGGTTCGATTAGAGTGGATTCCGAGTAAGCTTGTTGAACTTTGAATTAGCGAAGCTAGACTAGATGATGAATATACACGGCTAGATGGTTTTAAATGATCGTCCTTCTCTTTTTCCCTGTGTCCGTGATGATGCCCCCTGCTACGGGACATATTCTGGAGCTTAAGTAATTGTGAAAGGACACCTCCACCAGGTTGAGAATTATGTACGTCAGAGACATTTTTGACTAGCTTCTTGGCTTCTCTTCTTTTCCTTCTCAGAGTCTTACTACGTCTCAATTTGGCACCTTTCTTCCGTTCACCATCTTGTGGGGAGAGCTCGATTGTAGGAGATGCCAACGGGGATTCACCCGCGGATACAGAGTCTGCACTTGTGGTAAAATTGAAAGTGACACTTGTACCTGACGGATGCTCAATGTCAAAATAACCCTCAGGCATATTAAAATACAGAGAGGATCAAACTATTAACTGTAAATAGTGTGGGAGAATATTAACTATATGGAAGATGGAGGGTAGATCAGACAGCATTCAGTTTATATAGGAGACAGAAAGATTCAAATGCATTCAATCGATTTTGGCACCACCCAAAGAAATACCAGTCTCATATGAAGATTGGTCCAATTGCATAAATCGATTCTATTAGAGTCGGCTGCCATCCCGTATAATTGGGGTCATCCGCAACACATCACTTCCAAATATGTCATCCGGGCCAATTCTGGAACATTTATTACATGGTATTATTTGTAAGGAGCTGGGCAGCTAAAGCATCGGCAATAATGGATGGAGGGCGAGATTTTCAGAAGTGATACCTGACAAAATGCATTCATGAGAAATTTACTGCCATCGTATTGAAAGAACAACCGGTAAATAGAGAAGGTGCTTTGGAGGCTAAGGAAATGTCAAGTAACCACCACTATTTTCAGTAATCGTGGGGATGTGAATACTATCGCACTCTGCCACGGAGCTGTGTGTAACGTCATTAGTAGTGAAGGAATACTCTCTGTCCAGTGTCAATGAAACATTCAACGAATCTGCAAATCATCCGATTGTTGAACCCCATATCTGGTTGGTGAAGTATTACAGGCAGCTTTGACAGAATCTATTCCGCTAGCCCTGACCCAAGCTACCTCAGGATGACTAACGCGGGTAGTCTAATGAAAGTACTATTTATTACTACGGTGCTCTGAAAAACCAAAAATGGCTCTAATGCAGATAATTTGCGCTACCATGGTAAAAATAGTTTAAACACCGGGATGCATTTGGTAGATTTCGGGTTCTAGCTCCGTTTCGATCCGTATAGCATTAATAACACCTCATTTGGATCAGCTCATCGTCCGTATATTCGTTAGTGGAGTTGATCCTTGACTTAATCCCAAGACCTTTCACCATAATGAAGGTGCTTTGAGCATTGGTGCAGGAAAACTATGAGTCAGATATTTGGATACCAATACTTCCAGTAATGTGACTAACCGAAGGTAGATGATGGGGAAGCTACCCTAGCTTGAACTTGGTTATCATCTTAACGGGTTGCTTGAATGGCTCCAATTGCCCATGATCAATTTTCTGGAATTTGAAATCCACCACACTGAGGGGAATTCTATCACCTCAGAAACTTCAGTCAAAAAACCAACAATGATGCGAGTAAGCCTAATTAGGGATGAAGGCATCATAGTCTATTTTCGTCACTCAATGTTGTATCACCATTTGCCGCAGACACTAGGTCACAACTACTAAGTGATTCCGATTTCTAATGATGTACCATGTAACTAACCCCCTCAGTGATGAATATTAAATTGATCATTGTTACCCATAGAGCTATAGTTAGATGAAACTAAGTACAATAGATGTAGCATACTATAAATAACAAAAGGTGCACTTCCCTGCTTACTTCTTAAGTCAAATGCTTCACAGTGAGCATGTCAAGATACTAGAAGGTATTTACTGTATCATGTGGTATTTATTTGGCAAAGCGATTCACATTCTATTGAGACATTTATATTTCTGGTAGAATTTCGCACAACAAAACAGAAGAATACACTATGAAGGAACATTTAAGCATATGTAGAGGGTTTGGAAACCCATGAATGACACAAATTATACAATATTACTTTCTAGAAGTTTGGTGGTGAAATAACATTGCATAAAGATTAGGTAAAACACTACTTCTTTGTAGCACCCAATGTCCATGAAATCGTGGTTAGGATACTTTGATTTGTTTAAGTGGCTAGTTTTCACAATGCGATGTCTTAAGTGAGCTTTACTATATTTACTACACTTCGGCAACGATGAAAATCCAGATATTATATAAATGCCTCTTGATGGGCATATACTCTACAACAAGTGCTGCTTTATACCAACACCTTCGAACTGTACAAGCTACATGAAATGGGTTTTCCTTGTTCCATATATATCGAAACCACAGCTATGTTGTGAATATTTGAGGATTTTATATCCCCAATTTATGATTGCTGGCAAAAATACGGGTAGTTCCTTACCTTTTTACGAATCAACAATAGAAAACGTAACAAAACGGGTTCTTTAGAAATGATAGAATTATCCGCAAGTCTATCCTATCCTATAGTACGAAGTTTAGATCCCGTAATGTGCAGATTACCCAAAATCACTTGCTCATCTATAAAGGTGATTCGAGGATTGTTTGCGATGATCACGTCATGAAAATTTTGGGCTGGGTGTCGTATATAACTCGAGAATCCTGCCATTTGAATTGATAAAGTCCAGAAAATAAGACAACCAACCGGAAAACCATGGGATCCCCAAGAGTGGAAATTGAATACTGTACACAGTGTCGCTGGGTCATGAGAGCCGGTATGTTGAAGTAAATATACCAGAAGCTAGTGTTGCCTCTAATATGTTATTTATAGGATGGACGGCACAGGAATTATTGGTCACATTTCAGCAAGCTATTGGCGAGGTGGCCTTGGTACCTGGCACGGGTGGTGTATTCAAAGTGCGAGTTGACGGAGGTAATTAGAAAGCACTCAATTTTAATGCTAGAAAGCAGCTAATATAGAAACTTCATAAAGAGCTCATTTGGGATCGTAAAGTCAACGGAGGATTCCCTGAACTTAAAGAATTGGTAAATTTTCCCCTCTCACAATGATCTTAAAGGTCTATTGTAACTCAGATATGTTGATCTTATAGAAGCAACTAGTTAGAGACAAAGTCGCACCCGAGATGGCTTTAGGCCACAGTGATTCCAAGGCTAAACAAGAAAGCAAGAAGTCTGAGGAAAACACTACTGCGTGTGCAGTCCCTGCTTCTTCGATGCCAGAGAACTGTGAAACTTGTACAAACAACGAGGTTAAGGCCTCCAACTAATGTTGATATAGATTCAATCAATATTTAGAAAGCGTCTGAAAATAAACACATTCTATTGAGATATTATCGTACACTCATCTACCACACTCAGGTATTTCTGCTACCAAGATATTTGCTCACGAGGTCAAGTGAATCTGAGCGTAGTTGGTGGTATATTTGTGTCTCGCTCAGTATTGCATCTAATCTGAAAGTGACCATCTTCTGCTAAATGGAGTTCTTGATACATAATTTACCCGGATTATCCTAATCTAATATTTCGATAGTACATGTTGGTCTTATATTAAAGGTGTATTATATGTGTACAGGAAATGTATAGAGTTACAGCTATTTCTACATAATCAGGACATGGGAAAAATTAATCTCTTTCAAGGGCCCTCAATTACCAAACGCTTTCTGAAGATAGCTCCATCTCCTCTTAAATTGAAGGCGCACATCTTCAGTACAACCGTACAATATGGCGTTAGCAACCCCTATAAATACTTTAACAAGTAAAAGATATTCAAGTCTCGGTGAATTGTGACCCAGCATTTGAAGGACTCGGTAGGCTATAAGCGGACACCATAGAACAATATAGATGATTGGATATAAGGACATGAGTCGCATTGTTCTTAGGAATCTCTTGGTGGAGATCGTTGGGTTGGGGTAAGGGTCAGTACTCGTGACGAGGATGGCTGAGGAAGGTCTAGAAGACAGGCTTTCTTTAGGCATCAATGGGTAGGGATCATTCGGCTGAATTTCAGCTTCCGAGGGAACTTGAATTTGCGAAATATGCTGTGTCGAAGTTCTGGTTAATTCTTTTATAGCGATTGACGGATTGTCGATACTGCCGCCCCTCTGGCAAACATCTTTCGTGATGCAGGCGAAGCTATCTTCCACGGAGTGCATAAGTTTTTGTGTGCGGTGAAGGTGTAGAAATAAATAAGAGTATGATGTACTAATCACTAGAAATATGAGGATTTGCATTCCACTTCCAAAAACTAGCCGCACCCATTCCGGCTCGGGAGAGATCCAGCACCACGCATCACTGCCTGTAGCGGTTGGTAAGTTGGTGTTTAGAGGTTGAAGGTATACAACAAACAAAACCTTGTGAATACATGTCTAGTGCGGCTAGTGTGGCGGCAAGCAAGACTGGATATATCCATATCGCGCCGAACACCCAGATGCTATTTTGCTGTAGTACAGACGCGTGTTGAAGCCAAGGCAATGGATTTTGCAGACAATGGAAGGTCACTAGAGCAATTCCTAATATTGTAAAATCGGAAATCTACTCCAATTAGCTGTGTTAATGTGATATTCTAACAAGGGTAAACTGATACCTCTGATGTTAATGTCTCTATAAACCCGTTAACCTTGCAATATGTGCTTGGAAGAGCAGTGTAGCGTATGGCTAGTATTGAAGATATGAACTCATTCCCGTAGGCGATAAAATCTATGATAATCGAGATTAATGGAAAAGGTCTTTTAGTGTCCTTCAAGACACTGTTCTTGGTAGGTTACCTGTAATCAACAGACTAACAACTAGCATATGCCTTAGGCTTCGGGTGGGGGAGGCGAACAATAGTATAATTAAACAGCTGAGGCAACTAATCCCGCTTCCAAGCAGAGAAAATCCCGTAAATATATTCAACATGGTGGAAACCAGGACCGAGAGGTTTCGGGCTCAAAAGAAAATAGCATTTCTTTTAAGTATCAGTAGGACGTGGAAACAATGAAGGGCCATGTAGTACAAAGTCATTGCGTCCATGTAGGTGAAGTTTCATTCGGCTATTATGTTAACGTGAAAGACCTGTCTGATTCTCTTCTCACTCCAACATAAAAATTCATTCCTTAAATCAAGGTGCATAATTATTAGGTAGAAGTTATTGGCTCTCGAATGATATTTTCTTTGATAACACCTTCTGACTCAATATTCATATCAGTTAGTCAAACCTGACTTGAAACTTGCCGCCGCCATATATAAGTGGGGATGCGAATACAAAGAATTTGTACTTTGATTGATATAAAGTAAGTGACAGAGTCTAACTTTCTTAAGAATCCTGTGTAATCTTCCTTTGGTGGGAGTGTGAGTATTACTTGAGAATAACATTACGGAATATGCAATTGTAACCTGTTGCATCCACACTTGCCGATAACTAACGATCGTAGGCCAATGTAGGAAACGTGAAAAACTCGCTGCGTCGTGATTTACCATTATTTAATTGTATATTTATTCTTAAGTTTTCAAGTATTCGGAGGTTTTTTGTTGATGACTGCCACTAGATCGACTAGAGAATTTCAAAACGGCAGTCATCCAGATGATACAAGGACTCACCACTGTACCACAATATAATAGATTCTCATCTGAGACCATCTCAGTCGGCATTTTGTACATTACAACGCATTCAACTATGGTGAACATGTACGATGAGGGGTTGTTGGGTATGATGCCTGGGGTTTGGATAATCTCTGTAGCCTTGACGTTCCGAAATCATAAAATACTACTGTTACTAGGTTGAGCTTTTCCTGCCCATAATGTTGGCATCATTGTATCCACACACTTCAACTCGCAAATTGATTGGCAAATATGGTGCAGACGGCAATGGTGCAGCAAAAGATTGACATTTATTTATGTTTGGTAACGATAAGTGCGGCTGATCTCTTCCAGGTTTTTAGTTCTCAAGGCGGTATCGGCAAAGATGGCACGAATTATGTTTTCCAATTCACTTGGCTTGAATTCGTCCAGTTGACCAGTTCTGAATCTTTCCATAATCTCGGCAAAGCTGAGCTCCAATAGCTCTATCTGTTTATGATACTTGGACCAGTGGGGAACGTAAGCTGCTAATACGTCCTAGTATCCAGCCGGTTAAACTTTAGTTCATAGCATTATAGAAAATATGCAGGTTTGGCTTTACCTGAATATTAGCTCCGTCGTAATTCATTAACTGGTCGCAAGAAGTCAATATAGTGCTTAGTTTATACAAGTGATGCGATTCTTCTTCTGATATATCCCCAAGTTTTTGGATTTCTTGAATGCATCGAACAGCTACAGTATCTAGAAGCATTCCTATCGATTTCAGAGCCAGATGTGATGGGAGAATTGGCTTGAAAACAAACGTAAGTACAATGAAGCTACGTAGATTACGCATGCAAAAACCCTGACATACTTTCCAGATCTTTGATAATTGGTTAAGACTGTAGACAATTTGGTTCATAGTGCTCTCTATCAGGTCATACTTGTTTTCCAGAGTGGCATCGTGAAAGCCATTCAACGAATTGATTGTTTCGATAAGAGAGTTACTTTGGGTTCTCTGCGTATAATGTGAAATCTTGTTAATACATGATAAAGAAAGAAGCATAATATAGACTCGTACCAATTGAATGTTGAAATACTTCTCACCAAGGCTTCTGAATTCCGGTACCATGTCCACAAAGGTGACGTGTGCTTGACTTGATTTGCTTGTAGACAACTTTGAAAATTGGTATCCAAGGGTTTGAAGGTGATGCATTATGTACATACAATCATTATGAAATAGCATCCCCAAAGCAGGTACGCTTTCATATATTTGTTGGTAATGTACTGGCATTATAGCTTTATACAGGTCAAACATGTCCCGAACGGATTCACACAAAGAAGAGGCACTAATAATGTACTTTTGTTAGTGCTGAATATCTTTGCATCTAGTTTTTCAAACATTACCAGAATTCGTTCAATTCTTTGGCCTCTTCTAGACTCTGGTACGCTAAATTAACAATTGATTGCGTAGGCTTCGTAATCGAACAGGCCGGGAATAAAAACATATCATCCAAGTGTAGCTCCTGAACTTGCGTGATAAACGAGTTCTTTGAAAGCGCGTCCTGAATAGCTTTCGGCAACTCACTACTCTCTAGGACAACTACACCGATATAAACCACGTTAGCTTAAATGACACCATGCTACTTTGGCGAGCAAGTTCATACATGAATCTGGGGCATCATCAATCTCTATTGTCGAAAAGTCTTCGGCAATCATCAAAGTACGTGCTGCATCAAGCAAGTTTTCGCGTAATCTCTCCGAGAAGTGGATATCGATATCATCAATATATTTACTTAGCACACGGAAGTCATTTTCAACGAATCCTATGATAGAAAAATTAAAATAGAATCGGCTTGGTTCAGTAGCGACAGATGTAAATACCTAGGTGTTGTAATTTCTCCTCAAACTTTTTGGCTTTTACTCCTAACTCTGTAAAGGCATCAAGCTCGCTAAGACGACTAGGAAGAGCTGGAGAAAGGTAACCGGCAATAACCTCATGACATATTTCGGGGAGAAGTTTCCCGATGCTCTTTATCATATAGGTTGCATTATTTTGATTAGCCATGTTATCCTTTGTATCCTCTTCTTGCTTGACTCCACACACATGTTGTGCCACAAAATCAAAGATTTTGGTGAAATTTTCAAAATATTCTGGCGAAATATTTAGCAGCCATTCGCGAACAAGTTTGCAAGTTTTAACGAACCTTGTTTAGTGCCATGATTATTTTCCCGAAAGATCAGCTTTCTACTATCAAGCAGATCTTCTATATCAATCCAAGATTCAGGATTCTTTGAAAATGGCCGCAATATGTGTTTCGTGAAGGAACGCTTGAATATATTCACGCTTTTGTCTAGTATTCCGAGCGTCTTCATGATGTCGACCACCTCGTAGAGGGATAAATTCTGCTTTTGGTCATCTTGAGTTGTAACTTGGTATATCACACGTTAGGCCGAATCTGCCAATCAACCATGTGAGCTATACAATGTACCTATTAAAGTTTCTTGTGTCTGCAACTCATATCCCTCCTCTGTGCGCTTGAACGATATAGCCTCACTGAATAGATCCTCCAATTGTACAACCATACTACGTTGCATTTCTGCATGTCTCTCCTATATAAAAGATATGAACAACCGCTCCATTTGATAGATTCGTAAACATAGGGATTGCTCTACCAATAAAAGTTTGTATATATTAGTATCCTTTCGTAGTTGGTCGGAGGCAAGCAGCTTTTCCTGCATGGAGATAAAACAGTATTAAGGCTTAATCCAAAACTGTTGATATATTTGTGTTTAAGCCACAAACCTGTTTCTTTAGCAGGTCTGAGGCCAAAGAGTAATCCTTTGACTGAACTGCCTTCTCGAAGTTTGCCAAATTTTCTTCCACCTATATCCGTTTACGTCATTGTCTGCTTCGCGCATCCATTATGTGAGACTGATCTGCTTACGGGAAGTAATTGTTGTAAGGCAGCAATAAGCTGTTTGTTCATCTCAGCTTCTTCAGACAATTTCATTTCTTCTTGTAGAATTGTCGCCAGATTATCCTCAATTCCGAGCTGGCAAAACATCCAACCATAAGTATAAAATTGATTTTCCAAACCGGACAAACAGGTAACGAGTGCTTTACCTCTTGTTTGTTTGCTTTCTCTTGAACATCATCAACCATTTTCAAGAAACTTTCCACTTTGGCTTTCATTTCCAAAGAGGATTTTCGTACATTTTCGAATTCAACGTTTCTCTCGGCAATGAGCTGATCCAACTCTCCCTTGAGAAAACATCCAGTTAGCTTAGTCCAAGATGGTAGCTCCCTTTTTTCTGTATAGATTAGTAAACTCATACCTTGACAGACAAGATTTCCTTCTGAGTTGTAATCAAACAATCGGAAATCAAATTCCTCTCAAGCCCTCCGTCCAACAATTCCGCAAATTTCTCTTCCACTTCAAAGTCCTCCTCTCCCTTCGTTCCGGAGGATAAAGCAAAGATCACCTTTGTTACTGTTTCTACGTTTGGCATATTCAACGGTTAAACGACGTAAAAGAAAGTGAACTAGCAGTGTGGCGTTTAACACCCAATGTTATGACGATTAGTCATTGATTTTCTGGATAGGACATCAAGTTTCATTTGTTATAAGAAAATCAACCCAATATCAAATTCAACATGCATAAATTACTGAAAATCAAGCCATTCGGGTTTGTAAAGCAATTGGAAGTACGTATAAACATTGTTGAATTGTATTGCACAATCTCAATGATCAATTGCTAAAAGATTTATTCTGAAGAAACTCTTTCGACGGCTCTCAATTTGGCTAAAATATCTTTTGAGTAGCGGCATCAGGAATGAAGAGTTGAACCCATTTTACATTTCAGAATAGTCCGGTTATGATACTGATGAATAGTTATATACATCTGGGTATGTACAGTGATGCTACAGGTTAGGGTCGAACGAAGAAATACGATTCTTTCCTCTACAACGCTAGTCAACCTTTGATTTTGTGTTGGGATGGTGAAGTTGAAGAGACACGTAAATAAACTGGGCCACGACAGAGAGGACAGTTTTGAAACAGCGTAGCGCACTGAGAACAAAACCCTGAATGGCCGCAAGGATCCAACTGAACAGTCGCCTCGCCATCACAACAAATTGAACACGAAGTTTCTGAGGGACTCGAATCGGTCAGATTCAACATAGCAGGTTGGGAATAGACGCTTTGCAACCGAAGATTCTCTGGTAATTTCCCCTCTTGGTCGAAATTATGATACATTTGAACAGGCGGGTATCTAGATAACCAATCAATAGGGAGCTCAACCAAAATAATTAACAAATAGCTTACTTGAACGATTGCTGACCGAAGTTCAAGATAACATGCTGAAAAGATGTTAGAGAGAGGGCTGGGTAAAAGCCACCCTCATTATGTATGAAATGTGCCAGTTGATGTCCCGTAAACTCAAATGCAATGCCCAAATCATGGCCGTTCAAGTAAAAGCGTATAACTCCGTACTCCATATCCAAATATACGCCTAATACGTCACCTAAATACGGTATAAGCAACCTTTACATGCAAAAACAAGCATTGGACCAAACCTTCATTCCAAGAGTCTCCTCTTCCGTAAGAAATTGGATGCCCTGAGGACTGGAACAGAGATGACATGTTAAATGTCTATTTTTATAGCGTTTGTGTAGCATACTTACCCATGCTAATTTACGGCACCCGTCAAAAGCGAACGAATGTTCATCATCACCCACACCTGATGTAGAAAAGTGTTGGGTAGCTATTTCGCACAAAGAGATTTACAAGGCAAATACCAATTCCTTCTTCGGGACGAAATAGACTATGCTTCGTAGCCCATCCTATCTGCATAATGCCTGCAGTAATTATATGAACCTCGTAATACCAACATCCTGATAATACACGAAAATTAATACAGGAAAAATCAACAACTCATGAAGGTAATACCTTTCGACACACACATGGTTCCTCGAACTGACTCGAATGAGGTGCTATCGTTGCGTACCTATAGAAAATCTCGAATTTGGTACCAGTGACTCCCGCAGAACCAATTAACTGTATTCAAACCTCTAAACCAGTAGGCGACCACTTAAGTCGGGAAGTCGCGTCGCACCAATTGAGCGTCACGTTGATGCTATCTAGTACGCTAATCTCAATATCCTCCTTCAACGAAGTGGGGTTTGATGGTGACGCTTATACATCCCAGAATGATGAATATCTGAACATAAATTAACATTGAGAGGGACCAGAAGTTACTTACAAAATGAACATTTAAGAGCCCAAGGAGTACATAATTTTAACTCGGACATTTGATACGAGTCACTAGCGCTTGAGGGGGGTACCAAAGATTGTATCAAGTTCAAGGCGTCTGAATTCAAAATCTTCCTTTTGTTTTCGCCTTGGAGAGAATACTTTAATTAGCAAGCGATAATGGATATTGACCGAACTATCGTTTACCTGTTAAAGCGAATTTCTCCAGCGTGATTAAGCTTAAAAGCTGTATCCGTTGTGCCTGATTCTTTTGGAGTCCTTCCAAAAGAGTTCTGTGTACTTTCTCGGTAAACATATAGACGCTTGCCTCACCTAAAAGAAAAGTGGTCTTTCAGTACTAGAAGCGACCGGTTGTGGTTAACTTTCTACTGACCGGCAAGCCTTTCTGCTAAGACACACCAAACAATGCTTGCGTTTAGCCGATAACGTTGCTTCAGTTTATGATGAAACGGCATTTTTGAATGGATCTTGCGTAGAAGGCACGCATTGACTTTTAACACGGTCTTTATGGAAGGCAGCGCAGCGAGCTCAAGGATATGACACAGAAATGCCGACGACAGTGGATCCGAATGATCAAGTATTTCTACCATAGTTAATACGATCTTAATAAACTCCGACTCTTCTTGCGACATGGAGATAAGAATGTCAGAAGCATCCGAAAGTGCCTCTTTTTCACTATCTGGATTCATGCTTTTGCAGGCTTCACGTATCAAACGGGCATATTGCCCGCTTATAAACCGACTAAATACGTGTCGGTTAAGAATCCTTCCCAAATGCATCTGTATGTAACTTTGGGGGAGCAGGTTTCTCCGACTGCTGTTCAAGCTGTATTAATCCACAGTTGGAAATAAGCAATCGAAAGGGAATGTATTTAAAAGAGATTAAGTGAAGTGGAAGCAACGTGAATTTGGAAGTGTAGAAAATCAACTGGCTATGTTAACTTCCTGCTGCGCCGAGTAACAAGATATTGAGGTTATAAGCTTGTGCGGATTAGGATACGTAAGAAAAATACTATCCATGTATCATTTTAATTATACTATTTGGTAAGATATGGAACTGAGGAATTAAGAACTTCAGCATCATTGATAGCTCCGATTATATATATTGAGCAAATAATGATTCAGAAGCGAAATTGCCAAGGTATTACCTAAATTAATTGATACCCGCTCTGGACTGTTATCCTTGCGTAGAGTAACAGTAACAATTTCATAAACTTATGCCTCGTAAACGAAACTATCAAACATACGGTAAAGAGCTGTGAGTATGACAACATACCTTCTAATGATATACGCAGGTAGTACGTATATCCCGGGAAACGTCAATGAGAGAGGGTGGTCTTCGTTCATTGAAGCAGATGGAGACCTTCGAGAATAACCTGGTGCATAGCACGTGTTCGAACAGTCATACTTGAATGGACTAGACAAATATCCTGGATGGATTGAGACCGGTGACTGGAGAATAGTTTTGGCTGTGAGTTTAAGACTAATTGCAGACGGTCAACACTATTTGACTGGTTAGTCTCGGCTAAAAGGTACCGAAAGACCCTCTGTAACGAATAAGGACTTAAAATTAGCATTCTGGCCCAAACCTGTGCGATTAATTAAATTCCATGCACCAGAGAACCACTTCATACCACTATAGATCAGTAGGAAACGTCATATATTTGCTGATATTGTGCTACGTTTCTGAGCTGTATGTGTTTGTCTTCAGCCAAAACGTAATAGGGTGTAGATGGTTTTTGAAACTGAGTTGTTGGCGTCATGTCACCATTGTGTCAATCAGCCGTTTCGGAATGTTTAATAAATGGCTTTGCAATGGGTGAATTTATTCTTGTCTCTTACTGCTGTTTGTGAATAAAAATTCTGGGTTTGCTGTACCGAGGGTGTCAATCATAGCTCTTGATCGCTGGAAATGCCATTCTATATTGGCCCGCGTTTGTTGGTCTGCGAGAAATGATTTAGCCATGATTTGTCATTTTAAGCCATCTGATGCGGGCCGTTTGACAAATCATCTCCAAGAATTCCAAATTAAGATGTTGTTTGTAATCTGGAAACGACGGCGGTGTGCTAAGGTTAATGCCAAATCTAGATGATCAGTCAACTAATCGTTCATAGGTTGTCTTCTGGGCAGCATCATAGTTTGAATCGGCGCTTCAACTTGCTTTGTCGTAATTTGTACCGAGTGATGAGATCTTTGTTCATTGTATTTCTACAGTACTCAGCATGTGCCAGGTAGATGTTCAAGATGTTCACATTGTGGGAGATTGCGGGAAAACTCTACGCTATAAACAAATTACCTTCTGCAGTCACGTGCTTTTAGAGGCTCTTCAGTTGTACACCTTCAACCATCTGCCTGTGACTTGGATTTCAATCATGGGTAAATAATTATAATGTGGCGAGAATACCACAACAATAAAACTCGCTTCCACACATCTTCTTTCTCTCCAAGCTGTTGCGCTCCTTTTCAAGACAATGAATAAGATTCCAACAAAACTCTATGACAAAATAAAATATTTCGCTACATTCCCTCAAACAGGGGTATCTCTTAGACAGATGGTGAAGTTTGGTTAGTATATCAACTACATTCAAGTCAAGGAATGACGCGCTAATCTATCTTATTAGGCCAAGAGCCTTCTCAGGGAACCTTATTGAGGGCTAGCCAATTTTTAATGGGTTTGATATTCTATACTTACATGCTTATCTCCCATATACTTACACTAAGAATCTATTAGAGGAACTCCCCATCCGTCTTGCAAGACGAGTTGTTGAGTTGGAGAATCTTCCCCATGGTCTTAGCTTAATGCCTTCGGTAATCAAAGTGAAGAACTGGTATGCTGATTCGTTTCAAGTAAGTTCGAAATGGGTTTCTAGGATATTTTGTTGTATAGGTAATAATAAAATCCAAGGATTTGACAAGCTTCCCCAGACCAAACTTACCTCAAGAAGTGAAGAAGAAATTAAAGGCCACTCTACGACCTGTCGGGGCAGGAATTGAAATACCAAATTCTTATAAGAATCCGGATGTTGTCAATGGAAAATCTTCAGTTCCTTTCCCTCATAGGTATCTTGCTTTTCTATAGCAGTCTAAACCTCCCCCAAATCGCTGAAGTATTTACAATGTGCAGGTACTATGCCTCAGTAGAAGATATCGAGTTTCCTCCCGAGATCATCGAATACAACAACGCATTCTGTCGCCTAATTGAGGGGGTAAAAAGAAGACACGACCCTGTTGTTACAACCATTGTAAGCACCCTAGCATTCTATGTAGACTTCATCTCACACTAACTTTGTGCTTATCATAGGGTATGCAAAACTTTATTAGTATCATGATGTCATCAAGCACATAGGTATAACTCTATTTGCAGCAAATGGAATTTTGGAGTTTAAGAGTGCGCGTAGATCTAATCATCTGGATGTTGATATACAATCTTTTCTGGATCGTTTCTACATGTCGCGTATAGGAATTCGTATGCTAATTGGTAAGTGCGATGAGCATGTGTATAGTAGGTTTACAGAACGCTAAATTATTTAATACAAAGGTCAACATATTGCTCTCCAGAAAGGGCCACACAACTCGGATTATGCTGGGATTATTTGTACGAACACAAATTTGGCCGAAGTCACCCAAGAAGCAATTGATAACGCGAAGTTTATCTGTGAAGATTATTATGGCCTATTCAGAGCTCCTGAAGTCAAGCTTATTTGCAAAGATGACTTGGAATTTATGTATGTTCCTAGCCATCTGCACCACATGTTGTTTGAATTGTTGAAAAACAGTCTGAGAGCCGTGGTTGATACATATGGCCCTGATTCAGACGAAGATTATCCGCCAATCAAGATTATTGTCGCAGAGGGGAAAGAGGTGGAGTTTGTATTGATATTGTACTTTGACTCGCAGTAATGTTGAAACTTGTGCTATCAATTATCTAGGACATTACTATCAAGGTCTCAGACGAAGGTGGCGGCATTCCTCGAAGCGGCTTGCCCATGGTTTGGACTTATATGTACGTTCAGCATCGCCGTGGACATGCATTATGCTGTGGTTTCCTAACGAGTATTTGTTTACAGGTATACGACAGCCTCTAC
Organism: Basidiobolus meristosporus CBS 931.73; assembly: GCA_002104905.1. Taxonomy (NCBI): domain Eukaryota; kingdom Fungi; phylum Basidiobolomycota; class Basidiobolomycetes; order Basidiobolales; family Basidiobolaceae; genus Basidiobolus; species Basidiobolus meristosporus. The sequence goes on along the minus strand of MCFE01000012.1, from coordinate 60,251 downwards.
TCCTTCCCTAGATCCGGATTTCAATAGAAGCGATTTCAAGGCCCCGCTTGCTGGCTTTGGCTATGGATTGCCTTTAAGTCGATTGGTATTGTAGCAGCTCGCTAATTAAATGGCGTTAAATCTTGAACTAACCATATTCTATGCATTTAGTATGCTAGATACTTTGGTGGTGACTTGAAGATTATCTCCATGGAAGGGTAATTGCTCACTTGTCTCTGTTAACCGTCCGCCACATGCTCAACTTGTTATTGTATAGTTATGGAACTGATGCTTATCTTCATCTCTCGAGACTCAGTGATAGTGAAGAACCATTGCCATAATCTTGTGCTGGCTTCTAAATAATCGATCCTCTATACCCATATATACATGATGAATCTTCATAGTTGCACTGTAACGGTCCCATGGGAAACCAGCCTGAGCAGAGTAACGTATATATACAGTTGTCTATTTTCATTAAAAACCCCGTTTAAGCATTTGAGATGGAGTAGGTACATCTAGTTCAACCTTGTTGATTCAGTACCACGTGTTGAATATCGGTCGGTTTTTCCATTCATAATTTGTATGGGGGCATGAAACATACAGCACTGAAGCCATCACCAGAAATGCTTTTAAAGCGCTTGGTGAGATGATTGATACCTCAATCAGCATGTAGATTGCTTTACTAATTTTCGTGTCAGGACGAAGTGAAGCAGGCAGGAGGTAAAAATGATAAACCCCGATGTAATCGAAAGAGCGCTCAGATCAGAGTTGGGAGGATAGGTTAGCTTGAGCATATATCATTAGATCCTGAATATTAGGGTGATTTTAATGGAGTTGAAGGATTCGGGTGGAGATTGAATAGTCTAGAAATTATAAATAATTTTTGAGCCAGTAAAACATCAAGGTTTCGAAGTGTTCATTGGTGGCTGGATGCCGAATGCCATGTCGCTCGTTAGGGTAGAGTTGCAGTTGATGTGGCTTATTGTTTTTTGTGAGTGCGCTAACAAGTAATTCTACATGGGTAAAATGAACATTCTCATCTATCAATCCATGAGCAAGTAACAAACGGTGCTCACTACGAATAGGCGATTAGTGTATATGCCGAAGAGAAGAGAGTTCCGAAAAACTTACGAATCGGGGAATTTGTCCACATGGCTTAACACTGACGCGTTTCGGTAACCGTCGGGGTTCTCCTCTGGCATTCCCATGTAGCGTTCGGTGTAAGCAGTGTCATATAGCATCCAGTCAGTGACCGGTGCCCCAGCAATGGCGATTTTGAAGATATCAGGGTAGTGGGCCAAGGCCAGAAGCGATAGATATCCACCTAGGTCAGGAAATTTAAGTCGAACCGTATATACGATGCCAGTAACTGATGTATGAAGATACCATAAGACCACCCAGAGATCGCTATCTTATCCGTATCTATCATAGTGCTGATATGACTTGGGGAATTCTCGATAAGATGCCGTAAACCGTCAACTTGATCGTCAAGCTCTACGGTACCCATTCGCCAGCGAATTTGAGTTTCAAATGCTAATCCTCGTTCGGATGATCCACGCCCATCAATCATGATAACAACAAAACCCATTTTCGTGGCCAAAAACATCCGCAAGAAGCGCGGACATTTATAGTCGTTGGTAACAACCTTGGAAAATGAGGTTAGTATTCATTCAACTCAACTGACATGGAGCTCTGAAAATTTACCTGTCCTTTTGGTCCGCCATAAACGTGTAGAAGTGTTGGATATTTGTGTCCTTCCACGTAGTTGTCGGGTTTATAGTAACATCCGTGGATTTGATTTCCTAGAAATACGTACACGAATGGTTCAGCTGGTTTGCAAGGTTAAAGATATGGATAGATTATTTACCATTTCTATTTGTAAAGGAAAAAAAGTTTCCAATGGGAAGATTATCCTTCGTGATTCCTAAAGGTCTAATTTTGGACCATAAATTCGACTTCGGAAATGGTGACTTATCTTCCCAAGTAAGATAATAGATAGAGCTCTTTGGTGATTCATTTATGCTTGAGTAAAAGGTCACGAAACGGGTACAATTGGAGTTCATAGTGACGTTATGGAAGTATCCTTTAGGTGTGAGTAAGACTACATGGTGTGGTGATGCATCTTCTCTGAAGGATGCTACGTATAAGTGATTTTCAAGCGGCGTGTCTCGTTTGGCGATAAAATAGACTGCTTTTCGACGAAGATCAACTGATATTGGTAAATCCACAACGGGCCATTCACCATGAGTCAATGGTCGGATAGTCCAGTGAATATCAAGTCTATGCTTTTTAATGTAATAAAGGTGCCGGAAGCCGGTTCGTTCGCTGCTCCATATGAACTCGGTGGTGTTTTCGTTCGACGTTTCTAAGAAATGATACGCAATGGTATGCTATTTACCCATTTGATGTTAGTCATTAAGGCCAGCAAAATATACAAAATAACTTAAACATACATTGATCCAACCAGTCTTTATCTCCTCTTCATATAAGATTTCCACATCCTTTACACATTGTTCGTATTTAACATTGCTGTTGTATCCATATACGGTGGTAAAGTTCGATAGAGGTATTTTCACCACAGCCATGTGCTGTTGCCTTCTATCTAAAATTTGAACCCAAATACTTGTCGTGTGAAATTATCAAAATTAGCATTGGGGCCAACGCACGCACTCTATATTGAACTTACCTTTTCCCATGTGGTAGCCAGCCCAGTCGAACAATATACTCCATCCAAGGAAACATCTCGTTTAACGTGGCTTTCCCCCAAAGTCTCTTGTGCGTGATATCCTGCTCCGAAACCTAGAAGAACGGTGTTAGAATAAGGGTCAATGTGATCGTATACTCTCGGTTTACTTTACTTCATTTGGGTGTGCAAACTCGACGATTTGTATGTCAGACATGGCATTAGGAGTGCCTTCGACCATCAAAGTAATTAATATGTGCCACATAGCTTAGAAAGTGTAATGAAATTATATACCTGTGCGGGGGTACCGAAACTCTTCGGTTTTGGTTCCATGGGCGAAGCACACTTGGTCGACGTTGGATTCACTTACCTGTAGGTATAGAATACGCTCAAAGGCATCAGTTGAGGGTACCCCATTAGATGGAGCCCAAAAGAAGCCAGTGAATCTGTCGAATTCCTCCTATTTAACATACACTCTGATTGAGCAAACACAAGACTTCGAGACAAATCACACGACTTGGAGCCTACCTGCATAACAAACTCAGGACTTCCACAAGATATACTGGAATCGTCACTATTTCCGCAAAATGTTAATTGTACTTCTTGTCCGTCCAATGTAGATACCCAAATATCTCTTTGCTTTACATATGCAATCAAATCTCGGTCACGACCTCCAATTTTTGGGTCCATTCTTGGACTGTGACTTCGATGTTGAAACATGGGAGTAGGCTGAAACTTCTTGTTCTGCGAGTAAAAATATAGTTTGAGATATATCGTCATAGGAATGATGTAGGTGTTAGAACTTCAGTAAGGCCGTGAAAACATAACTCACCTTACCTACACTCCCAATATAAAAATTGTTCGAGTGCGGAAAAACCAGTAAACCGGAGGATTCTTCATAAAGATACCAAGTGATTCCTTCTATTGAGATTCGCCTTCTCTCTTTAGCTAGAATCTCCTCTCTGGACAGATTTTCATGCAGTTTATCCCGTAGGTATAAATCGGCCAGCATATGTTTCCACTCCAATGTAGATGAAAAAGGGTCTGTTGAAGAAAATCGCTAGTAAAATAAGTCGAAATATTCAAGATATGTCAGTAAAGGAACTAACCATCCGAACAAGCATGCTCACAAGGAACAGTTTGTTCGTCAAAATAAGAGTATGCCACGGATCCAAGAGGTAAGGCTACAGTGAATAGCGTCGTAGTTCGAAAATTCTTTGACGGGTCTGTCCCAATGAAGTAAACACAATCGTTTGTGTCATCGAAGATGAAATCCTTCATAGTACTAAGACTTGGCTGAGGAATAGAAGATCGAAAGGCTCGAATCTCCTGGCGTATCGATTCCCAGGAAGTCATGACCGAAATAAATTAGATAAATCGAGAATGGAAAATATCTTTATAATGAGCAATGAGTGAAGTCTCGTAGTTGGCACAATAAGTGTTGAAATCTAAAGAGCTCTACTACTTTTATCCGAATCTATAAGCTTGTTATGGGTCAAAACACCACTTTTGCTAGTAAACAGAGTCCTAATGCTTACGGGGTTATGATGTATCGTCATTCACCACTCATAATATAGGGTAGACTTCAAAAATTTCCGATTTATGGGTCACCAGACACTCCTCGGAAACCCAAGAACACATGAGTCATTACCAATTTACATATATATTTCGCCACCTTCAACCCGAACATTTTCACAATATTCCCACACCACCAAATATTTATGGCCATATATTATTCCGGGGAATCTTGTTCATCGCAATGCATCTCACCTCTGAGAAAGTAAGCATCACGAGTAAAGGAAGCCACTTTTTGCCAGCAGCTCCATTGATTGTTGCAATTTGATGATTGATCGGTAATTTTAGCGTTTGCTTGAATAGCCGTTATTTCGAAATTCGCGGAAATGTTTCTTGAAAGAAACAACATGGGTAAGTATTACACTCCCATTGTAAACATGTGGAGCACCAGCTTCATTTTCATAAATGCCAAATTGAGAGACAGTGGTCGAAATCCAATAAATAGAATACGTTGCACTCTCAAGCCTATTTCCCATGAATGTGGGATCCTGTGGACCTATGGCATTCGTTATGGTAAGTGCATTGTCAGGGGTATGCCAAGCATGGTGAATCTGTCAACAGCTCTCTGAAGCCGGAGTTGCTAATGACCATTAGTACAAGATATTGACTCACACATTGACGTAGTCTGGAAGATAAGAAACCCTTCTTTCGTAATTGGCCAAGTCAGCCTTGCGCCCAGAAAATATTACGGGATTGTAGGTAGTATAACCCCAAGTTCAACACAACCCTAACCCTAACCCTAACCCTAAAAAAGATGTTTAACTCTGGATTATTTCTAGTTGTGATGGTGGATGTATATCTACGCTTGAATAATAAAATTACAACCAATGACGTACGGTACCGTACGTCATTCTAATTCTACCTTGTGTATCAGCAAGGAAATATATGCTAGCTTGATATCAATCGTTGTGGAGTATAAATATGTGGATCCATGACTGAATTTAATTGACATCGTGATTAAAACCAACTTTGGCAAGGTATCAGTTGGGGGAATAAGAGCTATCAGTCAATCAAGTTTTGAGCATGTTTGGTTCAGAGGGACGAACGTAGTCTCATTTTAGATCATCCACAATGTTATACGACACTTTCATAAGCCTCCCTGCAACCCCTCAAATCAATTTTAATCGACCGCTGCAAGAGTACTCCAATGTTTCTCATATACCTGGTCTAATTGCCAAACTATCTTGAGCTTGCTGCATGTTCCAATGAAATCCTGATCACAAGCACAAATACCTTCAATCCATGTTGATGTGGCTTTTTAGAACAAGGGTGAGGAATCCACATCCACCACACACACAACTACTCTATAGGAATCCACTAGGGACCCATCGAATCCCTAAACAAATGATAAAAATAAGTTGCCTAAGCACCTGACACGGATACCAACAATGTCGGACTCATGAAATCGGGCATATCATCGTCACCTATAAAATTCATTTCATTGCTGGTTTTGGTGAAGATCCCATTGAAAATAGGACGCCAATGCTTGCGAGACTGTTCAAAAGCGCCGACATTTTCGCAGTCATGCGGTCGTGATCGTTTCACAGCTAAGGATGCAATGAGTAGAAATTGATTGAGTTTGACTAGAGATAGTAATAAAGGTAAAATCCAGACCAGGTTTACTAATGACATATATCATGCACGTCTTATGAAACATCATAACGCTTTCCTATGCTCTTAGCTTTTTTGAGCCATTGAAGGCTCATAGCTCGACCATTGTTTTGCTATCGACAAAATTACATGATACTATCAGGAACTGACCACTTGAGTTCCACAGTAGAGTCGCATGATTTCCTCCAAAGGAGAACCTCCTAATATCATTCACAATCTGATGTTAATCTAGTAGTGTGCTCTACTGTGTATATTGATTAAATTGAGACCACCACGAACATAGTGTGTGTTCATATTTATAACCCATTCCATTCAATTAAGGAACACCCTACATGCTCAAGTTTTGTGAAGACATCCTTAATCATGATGATATGTGGGGAAGTTAGAAAGTGATCATTTTCAATGCTGGTACTTTTACATGCTTCTCCTACTTCGATTTACTCAACATTTATTATGTTTTCGTGAATCCCTCCGAGTTCTATTGGTTAGTGCGACTGCATTTTTATGTACGTTCTAACAGCTCCACACCGCTTTCTCCCTTGTCGACATTATCCAGCCCCTGTCTTCCTTGTCATATTTTCCTTCCGCTCTTGCGCTTACTCCTTTTATTTATTAGTGTAACTTGCTCTTTCTCTCTTGGAAATACTTTCATATATCCTTCAATATTTACCTCTAAAATTTAATCATTAGCTAGTCTAATACAGTTCCCTACCTTTACACAACCTTGACTCCTAGTCTTGAACCACTCGTAACTCATAAACGCAAACAACAGTGAATGAAGTGATGCCCAATCTCAATTCATCTCAAGGGCCTTTAACGGTCCAAGTAGGTAAGTATCTATACTACAGGCACCTGTGGTCTACTGAACGCGCTTGCTTAACAATTTATTTCTATAGCTGTACGAGTCAGACCTATCCAACCTAACGAGCGTATAAAAGGCGCTCGTGGTAATACTGAAGTATTAGGCTATACTCCTGAAGCGCCAATTGTTAGTGTCATTCCCCACAATCGCCAATTCACTTATGACCATGTCTTCGGCCCGGCCGCCGGGCAAAGTGATATCTACTCTCAAAGCGTGTTGCACCTCATGGACAAATTCATACAAGGTTCGATCACAGCATATTCAAATATTCAGAAATTGAGGAGCTAACGAGATTAAATTAAATCTAGGCTTCAACGCAACCATTTTAGCATATGTACGTCTTTGATGTGTTCCAGAACTATATCCAGAGAACTCATAGGGGCTATTTTTAGGGTCAAACTTCCTCTGGAAAGACATTTACAATGGGAACTGGTTCTCGCAAACATACAGCCTTTGAAGCGCAAGGTTGGAAGCAATTCGTCCTGTATCTACATCAATTAAGGCTGACCACTACGTTCTGTAATAATAGGAATTATCCCACGCGCTGTCAATACGCTCTTTAATGTCCTGAACAACTCTACCGGAAATTTCCAAGTACGGGTGTCTTATTTGGAGATCTACAATGAAGAATTGATCGATTTGCTGGCCGCCTACGAAGGGATCCGGTCCCAGATAAGCATTCGAGAAGATCCACGTGGTAATATATATTGGACTGGTGTTCGGGAAGCAATTGTCCACTCGCCAGAGGACGTTCTCAAGTAAATGGTCACGATTATCATAGATGATGTTTGTGTGATCTAACGCACGTTTGTAGCTATCTTGAATGTGGTTCTTTAGCACGGCAAACTGGTGCCACAGACATGAATGAAAAATCATCTCGATCGCATGCGATTTTTTCAATCAGTCTGCGTCAAGAGAGAATGGTAGACTCCAACATGATGGAGCCGTCGACCCCAACCTCCCCTACGCTCAACAAGAGATCATCCTCCTTGGCTGAAGGAGACAAGATGGTTTACAATTCCAAATTCCATTTTGTTGACTTGGCTGGGTCAGAGAGGGTAAGTACCAATCGAGATTTACGATGGCTCGCAATACATATTAAGTGTGTTTTCAGTTGAAAAGGACAAATGCGATTGGAGAACGCGCCAAGGAAGGAATCAGCATAAATGCAGGATTGCTGGCCCTAGGAAATGTTATCTCTGCCCTTGGTGACCAATCCAAGAAGACAGTTCACGTTCCCTACAGAGGTTAATTTACTACCAATTCATTTTATTCGGACTTGAACCTAACGATCAACCCTAGATTCCAAGCTTACTAGACTGCTTCAAGATTCGCTTGGTGGTAACAGTTATACCCTTATGATTGCCTGTGTTTCACCTGTGGAGTCAAACCTGAATGAAACTCTTGTAAATATACTCCAGATTGGACGTATTTGATATACTCGATCATTAACCTCCTACCATTCACCAGAACACCCTCCAATATGCTAATCGCGCTCGAAATATCAAGAATCAAGTGGTTCTCAATTCCGAACTATCGGGCGATGTGGACTACCTACGTAACCTCGTCAAAAAGCTGAAGTCAGAACTTCGATCAATCAAAGGGGAGAGCCGTACTTCAGATGGTGGAGTGTTTTGTCTCGTGCATTCTACAATTCTGCGAACTCACTCGATTCATTTATCTTAGTAGATATCCCTCCATCGTCTCCGGAGCAGGATAATGTGATAGCTGCGTTGAAAATACGTACAGAAACTCTAGAGCAAGATCTTCTTCAAGTGGATAACAACTACAACAGCCTTCTGCAACATTACAATCAGGCATGCTTTGATTTGGCGAAACTGCGCGCCGAACACCAGCAGCTGAAGAAACGAATAGCACGCGAGAAAGAGGCATCTGAGGATTTTCAGAAAGATGTTGAGCCGATTATCGAGGAATACGAGAAATATATCGAGACACTGGAGCACCAACTCCAAGATGCACGATATTCCGCCGAAAATGCCGAGGTCAACGTTCGCCTAAGTCTTACGAAGCTAAAATCAGCTCAATCCGAGAACGAGCTCAGCGAAGTGACAATCGCAGAATTGAAAGCCCAATTGAACGATTTAGAGCATGAGTATGCTGATGCAGTTCAACATATTGAAGAATTGCAACACCGAATCACTGAAACTAAGAATATCCAGTCACAAGGCCCCAAGGGAGTCGAGAGTTATTTGGAAGTCGTGGATGAGCTTAAAATCCAACTCGAACAATCGGAATTGGCTGAAAGACATCAGTTGGAGAAAGTCAACGATCTCGAAGAGAAGCTTACCCAATCCATTCGACAGGCTCAGGAAAGTGCCCGTCTTGCTGAATCCCTGCTTGTTGAGCTAGAGGAATCCAAGAACCGAATCGAATCATTGGAGAAGGATATTTCCAATGACCATTCCGAGAAGTTGGATAAGGCGTACAAAGACCTTGAAGAAGCGGAATTTCGTAACCAAGATTATGCTAGGAAAGTCCAGGCCCTTGAAGGAACATTAGCACAGAATCCTGATGTCAAACATTTGGAGAATCAGGTCGCAGACCTTAAGGGAGTGATTGATACTCTACAGAAAGAGAAGAATGAGCTAAATCATTTGGTAGATGAGCTAAACACTAGGAATACCCCATCAAACCAACATGATAATAGCATCGACTCTTCCATAGAGGAACAATATAAGCTAAAAATATCCAGCTTGGAGGATATGATTGTCGAGTTGGGAAATGAAAAATCTTTGGTAGAAGAGACTAAGATAGGCTTAGAGAAGGATTTGGCCGAACTACAAGATGCCCACACGCGTTCTGGTGATCAAAATCGTGACTACTCCTGTCAAATTCAAGCACTAGAGAATTCAGTAGCATCTTTAGCTCAACAAAATGAGGAATACCGCCGATCTATAGAGGCTCTTGAAAAGACAAATGAAGAGTTGAAGCTTCAAATGAAATTGGACCTCGAACAATTGGAACACAGTGGAGCTGAACAAATTGAAAGCCTCAAAGCCCAAGTAAACTCTCTAGAAACTCGGATAGCCTCGACTGAAATGGAGAAGGCTGCATATCTCCAAACAATCGCTGAACTCGAAAACTCAAAGAGCAAGTTGGAGGAAGAGCTAATGTGTAGTAACAAAGCGAACGAGCGAGTTGTAGAACTGGAAAGTGTTCAAGTAACCCTTGAGCGGAACAGCAAATCCCAAGCAGATGACATCAAAGCAATGGAGCAGTATATCGAAGAGCTTGACCAGAAAAATCAGGAGCTAGCTGGGCAAATTACCCTATTGAAAGGTCAAAAGCCTGAAAGTGGCGTAAGCGAAGAAGAAATGAACATCTTGGTGGCTCAAATTGAGGAACTGACTTTAACCAACCAAGCCCTTTATCAGCGACTGTCACTTACTGACGAACAATCCAATAACTATGTCAAACTTAGTGAAGATGTCAAGAGTCTTACTGATCTTATCAATCAATTGGAAAAAGAAAACAAAGAACTTGGTGCTGGAAACATCAAATATAGTCAGAATATTGCCGACCTGGAAGCGCAGGTGACTAACCTCTCTCAAATGAATACAAAATTGGCCAATGAAGTGCAGAGCACTAAGCAAGAATCCGGTATTCATCAACGGAATCTTGAGAGGTTGACCGAGTCTGAAGGGGAACTACTTAAATCCCCTCCTACTCCGTTCCCTCAGTCATTTTCATCCGGAGCGATCGCCAAGAATGAAAATGCCGAGCAAGTAGTTGTTACTCTTCGTACTAAACTCGTGGAAAATGAGGGCATCATCGAGCAGCAAACCAAGCTAATCAAGAAACAAGATGAAAAGATCGGAGAGCTGGAACGTAAGATATATGAAATCAGTGCGGAACTCAAGGGAAATCAGGATCGCTCCAGTCAGGATTATCCCGCCCATAGGGGTGCTGCCTTGTCGTCGATTCCACCTCCAGTTCCACCACCATCCATTCCACCTCCGATCTTGGTCGCTGAGATAGTCCAAAGTGAGTCAGCAACTCCGACTTCTACTCCACCATCACCAACTCCCTCACGTGCTCAATCTCCGCTAGCTGCTCAGGATAGGAGTGAAACGCTCACTCTTCGTTCCAAGGTAGTTAGCCTTGAGAGGGATTTAGAAAGCCACGTGAAATCTGTCGAATCTCTAGAAGCCACACTATCCGAAAGTGAAGCTCGCCAAAACGAGCTAAAGAGCACCGTCAGTGAGCTACGTAAAAATATGGGTGACCAGGTGGCCAAGAACGAGAAACTGAGTAGATCCATTGAGGAGTTAAAGGCGAAGGTTGATCACGCCCGTAAAGAATTGGAACAAGAAAGAGCGAAAGGAGATAGCCTGGCTCAACGCAACACCATGCTGGAGGCCAGAATTGAGGAGCTCCTTGTTGAAGCTCGGAGAAAGAGCAAGTTCCTCTGTTTCTAAGCTCATTATCCACCTTCCCGAGCTGCTGGCAATTTTTTTGTATTCGTAATTATTAATCCTTTAATGCATTTGCCGTCAAAAGGCTTTCGTAATTCAAGCTTTACCTGTACCCAGCAATATCCTTTGTAATTTTCGAACACTTCTGAACAGCCCATCTGGAAAGCCTCGACGATTTTCCGAGTCAGTTTGCCTTGACATCCTTCCGTTGATCATTTTCCTGCTGCCCGAAGCTTTATCAAATGCATGCAGTCCTTCCTGAATCACTATATTTTTCTCTAAACAGATTTACAACGAGACAAGATCCAAAGAACGCTAAATAAAGAGCCACAAACTTAAACTCATAGTTGATCTGAATAAAGTTTCTATCAATATTCTACAGCTGATGCTATACATCATCCCTTCAGACTTGATTACTATACTTGTTAAATGACATGCTTTCGGATCCCCCAATTTGTATTCTATCGCACTATTTAACTGATTTATTAAAGATCAGGAGCAGTCCTGTAGCTTCAGCCCTAGATGAATAATTAGCAATGCATCCCTTTAAATGAGTGCTTAGATTCAAGTAGGTATGCGTGCTAAAATCCAATTCTATTGTATAGAAGCTGCAGCAGAAATTATAGAACAATGTAATGTAGGTGGGACTTCAACAATATGTAATGAATACCAATAAATTTGGGATAGAGGAATTGTAAACAGTTTAGGATGAATAATTACACGGCGCTCTCAGGTGTACTAAGCATGGTAACCTCCAGTTTGCGTACACGAATATATTCCGAAGTAGATCGAATAACCAACAGCCATCCCAGGATCATCATAAAGTACGAAATCCAGACACTGTGAAGATCTCCATTGCCTACTGATGGATTACCTGTGCTATCTGGGGAACCAAATGGGTCGTCTTCATAGGCCTTACCGCGTAAGTAAAAGCCAAATTGAATAAGAGTAAATCCGAGACCAGCTGCTGACCCGTTCTGCAAAGTAGACTTAAATCAATAAATGTGGCTCAACACGAATCTGGTTGTCTGTGGTGTACCTTGGCTGCATGAGACGTGTGCAGTAAATATGTTAACAGGAAACCGATAAATTGGAAGCACATTGAAACTGTAACGAGATGAGTAAAAATTAACCAATCTGAAACAGAAATCGTGGTTACCGAGCATGCTCCAAAGAAAGGAAAATATATTGCCCACCGGTAGTCCCTCAACAAAGAACTCGTCTCCTATAGGCGCAAGAAGAGTGGTCGTTCCAAAGTACGTAGGTGCAGAATCACGGGAGGCTTCCTCATATGTCTAAATTAAGGGTCTTCGTTTGATGAAAGGTCTACTGATGGATATTGGTTAATGTCAGTTTACCGGAAGATTTTCGATTTTGTTGGTATCGGGCGTAGGCTTGGCAGGAATATTAGCAAATACCCCATCAGTTGTTACAGGTAAAGTAGCAGTTTGATCTTGATTATGGTTAGAAGTTGGGTTTAGGTGAGGCTCGTTATCCACGATTGTAGGGGCCTCCTCGATAGGAAAGACATTATGCGATTCCGACAATGGACTCGTGAAACTAGATGGATGCGAGCTGTTGTGAGTTTCTATCTCACTGTCTTCGCAATCCCTAAGTTGCTCATGAATTAGAGTAGAGTTTTCCGAAGTGGAGGCTTCTGGGTCATCTACTTCCTGAGAAGGAATCTGGAAAGAGTGAGAAATAGTTATTGGAGGCGAAGTAATTGATAAGGCTCACTTGATGATATGCTTCTGGCTTATTTTGCTTTGGTGCCATGAATACCTTGGAATTACTCACAGGTTAACTGAAAAGAGAGGATTGCTTCTAGAAAGATAGCGAAGAGTGTTTTCCAAGACAAACAGCAGAAAAGAGTGGGATGCAGAAACTATAAGGAGGTGTCAAGTCAAAGAGGAGGCCGGGCGGCATATAAGGGCGTATGATAGCTTTTGATTGGGCTGTATTTAAAGTGCTTGGATCTCAACCTATAAGCCAAGAAACACGACTGGCCTCGCAGAAGTTGAAGCATATTCCATTAAATATGAATCAGGAGTAATGTTATGAAACCGTTTGTTAATGATTTAATATTCAATATCATCAAACCCGGAGATATTGCAATATCCCTATGACTGCGATTGGCGAATGTTAATAAATGCTTCTAGGTATGTCATCTAAAATTCCAGTAGTACATCGTCTTGCGGGTCACTTATCTCACTAGAAATATCATAGGGGATGCACTAATTTCGGTATTATTCTCGGAGGGCATTCCATCAGCATCCAAAACACTCACACACATCAATTCGCATCTAGGCTTACTTCGCACATACTGGAACGTTTTTAAAAGCTCAATTGCGTGAGTCCGGCATGACATCAATGGCCTCTACTTGATGCATCTTATGGGCTCACGCCCTTTCAGCTCTCAGCGATCCATACTAAAATCGATTTGTCTGGTCTACCAGAGGCCAGATCAGACAGAAACAATTAGCGAGCTTAATTACAAGCAACGGGGCCACATCTCACCTTGGGCTATCCAACGAGTTCAAAATCATCGAGGGTGTATTTCGACAGGAGGGCTTCAACATATCTAAAGTAGTAATTTGTGGCGCTGCCAATACGCAAGCCACCAAAATGGACTAATGTGGATGATCCGGAAGTAGCTTGCTGCTTGTACGATGTTCGATTCGCAATGGCAACTTCTGCCATTTTGGAGAAATGATAACTGAGACCAGTTCGAAGGTTATGAAATATACCCACGAAATCAAAAACCTGACAGATAAAGTATGCTACATGCTCTACTTATATCTGGGCGAAATCCCTGAATATTCCTAGTAACACAACTTCAACATTGAAGATCAATTTCATTCAGGGCTATAGAATTTCGAAATTTATGTAACCGGTCAAGATGTACGCGTCAAGTTGGGCTTGGATCCTTTCGACTGATAAATGGTAGTCAACCTACATGGGCTAAGCCGTAATGACTGGTGATCGTGTACACATTCAGTATAAAATCAGCTCTGTATGCCTCCATCTAAACAACAATATTTTTCAAAATGCATCAATACAAGTTGTTGCTTACGTTTGGCTCTTTCATGGTGTGCAGCACTCTCGCTAGACCCCAAGAAGGTGTGGGATCTCCACCACCAGCATGTACTTTGCCGAATAACTCAACTGAATATGCGAGCAATGAGACCATCTGCGGATCACCTAATTCTGAAGGAAAGGAGAAGGATATGATGAATGGTTGCTGTACGGTGAAAGAGAATTGCTACACCACGTGCAACTCGCTCAAGACAGACTGTGATAATCAATTTCAACAGTGTATGGTCAGTGCTTGCATCGATAGCAACGAGGAAGCCACCAATTTTATCCGACGTCGATGCGCCACTGGCTGGTCTTGGAATGGTCCGGGAATGATTGGCCACAAAGTGGCTCAAGCTCAGGATTTTGGTTGTAGCACTTTCGCTGAAAACCAAAGAAATTGCCACTAGGTTCGTTGCCAGATTCACCTATTGCTTGTATCCATCCATTACTCCGTTTGTATAATAAATCTTGAAACATGTTTAACCTTACTGCAGGTGATTTAGCCAAGAGTGATTACTACCACGTTTCAACTCTTGATTTTATTCTGTTGAAACTAGTCACAAATTTGTAACTCGAAGTAATCCAAGTAAAGGTTTCGAAATGAATTTAAGTACTCAAGATTCGAAGCTATTCTTCTTGACTTGTGTGAGGATCCTCATCCCTTTTCCTTTCCGATGCAAGCTTCTTTGAACTTCACTTTATGTTTACTACTGATACTTATGCTATCTAATGTGACGCAAAGTTGGTATGCAAAAGTATATTTTGACGATCCAGAGGAGAATGAAAACGGTGATGGGGATGAGCACGAGCAAGAGCACGAGCACGAATTCAATGAGGACGCTGAATCTATTGTTGGGCCTCTGAAAAGCATTGCAAACGAGATGCAGCAGAATTCGACCAGCACCTACAATCAGATTGCGCCTAGTATCTCGACCATTACTAAAATAGCACCGATAACTACCTTCCCCATTCAACCAACACCCAAACCCACTACAACATTTCCTCAACCTACTCCAACTGGCTCTGGGACGCCTTCATACAACGCAGTGACGAACTTTCCCTCTCCTTCTGCTCACAAAGAGAATTTTCAGCCCAATTACAGCGCATTCGTGTCTCCTGGAATTCCTTTACATAATGGATACAACTACGGTTATTCAACCTCCGTTGCCCCACCACCTCGACAACGTTTCCCCGAGAGTCCGCCCAATATCCTTCCACAGGAACAGAGAAACATCGACATCCCAAGACCTTCCATAACCCACAACAGCAAAAGCAATGGTGATTTGTCATCCAGCACGTTAACAAAGACCGGTCTCGCCCTACTCGGGACGATTGTTCTGGCGATCTATCTAGCTTAATCCTTCACCTCTAGACTAAAGGGCCAATAGATGAGTGTCTCACTTGGAGTCGTAATATTGGATTATTTAAGAAATTTTGTTAATAAGCTGAATAGCTCGGGCTGGGAATCAACCAAATTAAAATCCCTCCATGAAATTTCATTGTCAGTGTATTTCTTGATGACAGACCACACCTGCAGGTCTGGAAATGACTAGCGAATTTCTGGTTAAAATTTTGACATCATATGGAGGGTCAACAATGTACCCTGTTTGGGATGCATTCGCATTTACCTCACAACTTGCTGGACATTAACGCGACTGGTTTTACAACAAAATAATCCTTCAATGAAAAATTTTATACTGCGATGACTTCACGAATCTACAGCAACTATTACTCTACTGCAACGTAATATCAAAGAGACCAACTGGTATTACAGGAAAACAAATCCACAGGTTTTGATTCAATACTATGTTCTCCAAGCTTTTGTTTTGCACCAAAAGATCCGCCATTTTATGTCGCTGGCTTCGTGGCGACCAATGAAAACATCATAGGGATGTTTGGTTCAATGGTCCATGTGCGATCATCTGAAGCCTTCATTTCATCAAATGGCTTAAACCCATTGCAATGAAGATACTCCTTAAAGTCATTCAGCACTAATCCACTAGATAAAATGGAAGACAGGATATCTCCAATGCCCCAAGCAAATTCACTGCAAGGATACTTGTTTTCAAAGTTGACAATCCCTTCAGCAAACTCTCCCCCGTGATTTAAGCATCCTTCACTTCTTGCCACATAGTCGCTCACGCCGACATCATTTTCGAGAACAGTGCCTGAGGTGGTGTAAGGGAAAACTCTTTCGGTGCTTTCATCAAAAATGAAAAGGATTGGATGGAATTCGACTATGATAAGACGACCTCCCGGCTTAAGAATCTTGTGAATACCTTGAGCGAGCCGATTAATGTCAGGGAGCCAATTGATAGCACCGTAAGAAATGAATACAACATCAAATTGGTTCGGTTCAGTGCTTTCAAGATAACTGCAAGCTTCACTTCTAACAAAGGTTGCCTCGATCTTCGAATCCTTCGACAGGGTTGTAGCAAATTCGATGGCATTATCGGAAATATCAACACCCACTATATTAGCGCCTAATTTTGCTATACTTAAGGTGTCCTGGCCCGAGTTACACAGCAGGTGGCAGATGTTTTTGTTTTTGACATCTCCGAGAAGTCCGACTTCTTCAGGGAAAAGCGTTGAGCCTCCATCAAGGAAAAACTCTGCTTGGTTGGGCTTGTGGCTATTGTGTGCCAAGGTAGCCTAGGAGAAAGGTTTAGCCCAATCACTTCAAGTACGCAAAAATAGGATCATCAAACCTCATTCCAAGATTTGCGGTTGATTTCAGTGTGATCCTGCAACATGGTGGTGGGGTAATCGAAGTACTTGAAACTTCGATTCAACAAAACCTAACTTATATTAGCAAGGGCGAAAGCTGCGGATGTGTCAAGCAGCAATGCCTTAGTGCTGCGGGTATACCCCAATAAATCACCCACAAACTGCAGTGGCGTGGGTAATTTAATGATTGAAACAATCAGCGAACAAATAGGAAACGATCTTTCGCTGTTTTAGTTAAATTCCATCTAATTCCATATAATCTCGATGTATTCTTCTAACTCTCTCTAAATATCCACCCCACTTCAGCAAAGTGTAGGCATCCCTTTTCTCATCATATATCCAAGAAGTGCTAGTATCTAAAAGCTCTACTGACAGCACCATGGGCCACATGGTAACCAATTGTACTTCTAGGGAGTAGATCCCGAATTTGCATGAACGTAGAAGACGGATCAGGTGGATATGAGCATGATTCTTACGTGTGTCTCAAAAATAATGATATCCCAGCCAACGTGACAAGCACTGGGTGCTTCCCGAGACGTATTGATGGCAGCAATATATTATGAATTTTCAGTGGAGTTGACTGAGAAAATTGTTAGCCTCTGAAAGTATTGTATCACAATATTTTTCAACGGTGCTAGGGATAAAAATGGCCTACAGGGTGTGCTTGAGCAGGGAGGACCACATTTATTTCCCTCAGCTTCACCTTACGCTACACCAACTCGACTCATTAGTCGTCTTGCATCTAATTGGTAGTCAGCGCATGGACGTAGGCACACAACCATTTTATTCTTGTTTAGCAAGTTGTTCAGGTTGATCAGCTCTTGTACTATGTGTAACTCAGTGGCCGTTCTAGTGCCGCATGGAGAACGAGCACCACTAGCCATTGCTATGAACTGCTCACACACAGTCTGGTAGAGGTTGGTTCGAAATCAAGGTAGGTTCTGATCCCATAAACACTAAATTGGACTGTGCTGACTACCTGATTAAGTTACACGTATAAACTCGAAACGGTACGTCACAAGGTTCATGTGGGGTATTGCTGAAACATGCGAAACAGTTGTTGCCAAATGCATTTAGAATATAACTTTAGAAAAGTCCGAGCTACCATCAAGGCACGGTCGATTCGCGTGTCACTTTGGTCAGGGTATGCTAATCTCTGTGACATTCAATCTAGGTAGACACGGATTGAGATCAACAGTGGATTAAATAAGATGTGCTGTTCCCAAACTTTACAAATATCTAGATATGGTCGGGTGAATAATTTGATTGTGCCATCCAATTATTGTGCGTTTTTATACTTGCTAATGATGATGGAAATGTGCTGCTTGAAATCGGGATAAATTTATCACTTACGTAGTGACGGCAGTAGCTGCTATCCATATTCATAGAAGTCGTTTTATCGGAAAGATTTAGAAAGCAAAGTAAGTTTTACCAAAACCGAATCTCCGAAGATGCATCCCTCGCTACATCGCTATTCCAACTTTGCCTTACAACGACAAGAATACGATTCCGATTCAGACAGCTCATTTTCTGATGACACCGATGATGCAGCTATTGATCTAATTCATCGACCTTCCTCACAGCTCGCACAGCAAAAGTCGCTTACATTTGGCACTGCGGTTACACTGATAATCAGAGATCATGTTATTTTCCCATTTTTTCAAGGATTTGGCTGGAAGTTCATCCAAATCTCCACAATGTTGCTTAGACAAGGAAAATTCTGGTCTCGTTTTTGGAATTCATGGAGAGGTGCTGTTGGAAAAGGGGGCGAGCCTAGGATCACCCTTGGTGACTCATCTCAAGCTATCTCTAGTACTCTATAAACCACTGAAGACTATCGAGCTTCAAAGCTCGTGAAATACACCAAACCCACCGAATTTTAGTAGATAGCACGATTGCTATATTCTGCGGACAGCACAACGTCAACATTGTACAAACTGCTATACAAGCGATTGCTGAATGGGTTCGATATGATCTACAGTAGCTTTCTAGATGTGCTTATCTAATTCATTCAACACTGCCATCATCGTTATTATCACATTTATGCCATCAAATCAAATAAACTCTTTGACTGCTCTATTATCCTCATGCTAACTGAACTGAATGGGCTTGGACCGGGACAAGTATTTTACCCCACGACAATAGGCTGGGTTACATCTACTGCCAATATGAAGATTTGATATCAGTCCCAGAGAATAATACTTCACAGGTTGATTCCGATTTTTTCCTCCAAGTAGCAGGTTCTAATAGCAGTTGGTTTCATAGCATGGGATAGCATAATATGGCAGGGAAGGTCCTCAGAGTTGAGTTGTTCGGTTAATCATTTACACAAATGGCTTAATTCGATCTTTGCCTTTATTTGCTCTATTTACAGTGGAGGTGGAGGCTCTGAAGGTCCAGTTATGTAACAAGTCAATCCAGATGTAGATTTAAGGTCACTCAAATGATTTCCCACCTTTCGTCTTGCCGAGACACATTGGGCAAGTCCGTACAACGACTCCAGTGGTAATGGTTGTTTCAAGGTTTGAGGCTGGTTTAAATCGGACTGCTAGTGGCTGCCTGTACATGATGTGAAAACAGTGAGGTCAAGTTTTGAAAGAAACTAATGGTTCACATAGAGTTATTTTCAAAACGAGATTTGGTATCAGAAAGTCAGGGAACCTTGCACCCACAACTGCTCTGCAGGACCATGTTGTACCTTGGTGTAATACAGTAATGTTCACCCGCATTGATGCGCCAAACACTACAAATGATCGGATCATCCTTGAATTGGCTGGAATCGACAAGTGTGATCACGTTTGTTCAGAACTTACTGCTCAACAACCTTTCAATGCTTTGGACAAAATTTGGATGTCTTGTTCAATGTGAGACATTGAACAGCTTTCAACCTGTTGGCCTACAGCTCACACCACCTGCTTATCCTTGTCAGAAGTATATAAAGGAAAGCAATCATCACTTCTGGATTCAATCTAACTTTGTTAATTGCTTCTTCGATAGTGCACTGTCCAAGGAATCTCTAACCATTTCAGTTGTCGACAATTTGTGTGGAAGATGACTCATTTATCGGATTATACTTACTTGGGTATCTAAACGATATATGCTCCATCTCGGAGACATATCTTAACGTATTTATGTATCCTGTAGACCGACTAATATGCAATGTTTTCGCGTTTATCTGGATTCTGTATCGCGTACAGGCGTTTGCCGGAATCCGAATGGCCTTGAGCTTTCAAAGATTCCGCAAAGGGGAGCTTCGCCCAATCATTACTATACTGCTGCTAATATCGAACGTATTGATCATTGTGTACGATATTCTTGTCACCTCCATCAAATACAATGAAGGGTACATAATAGACGGCGAGGGTGTGGTTCCAAAACCAAAGGAATTGTGGTCAACACAACATTTGAAGCTGCTGCCTATAAGTGACTCGTTCATCGATTTTAGCTTTGCCTTTTTAACCTGCGCGCTATTTCTTTTCCAAGCAACCTGGAATTTCATAATGCAACCATACACAAAGCAACCATTCATGAACAGCGTCGAGTTCCACCTATACCTTGTATACTCGTGTCTTAGTTTTGCGGCATACGCTTTACTCCAGTTTTTTTACCTACGAGACAAAACTCAAAGCACGGTAAGCATTACACTGGTACAGATCCACCTAAACTCTGCTTAACCAGTTTCAATCCAGATCATCCCTCAAATGTTTTTCAGTTCAGGTAAATACAAGTTAATCTGGACATTGTCCCAATGAAAGCGAGACCCATGGTCAACTACTAACGCACTTTTTATAGAAGCAATCGTCCTCACAGGCTTCACAATCGCCAACCAGATCCGCCTCAGCAAAACCCTACAACAGATTGAGATCGCCACTTTAGCCAGAGCGAAGCTAGAATTCTCCCTCAAGCTGAATGTCTACCTGGGTATCTCTATTATCATGATGGGGTTACCGCTCTTCGCCATAAATATCGACACACTTGTTGGTTCGGGGTATTCCCACAACCGGTTGCTCTGTGACATTCTGATGAAACTATTCAACCTCGGTTTTAGTGGGACATATATATTTCTGTGTATGACATTGTATTCGTCGTATGATTATCCCAACTGTGGTTGCAATCAAACCTATCGGCTGACCACACATCAATTCAACAACAGATACGATGTGATTACTCACTGTCCCCCCTCTGTGCTACATTGTTGACAGCCAAGTCCTAATCCCTTCGCGCTGCGCATTTTTGAAAAGAACACTTTTTGCCAACCTAATTCCCATTTGAGCCCTCCTGTTACAACCTCCGACAAACTGGACTTGGATGAGCATTTTGAATCGACTTTGCATTCATTCATTAAAACGTACGAGAGTTGAAGGAACCACAGCAATCTCGACATTTACTGGCTTCTTCAAGCAAGACCTTAGATGAGCTCCCTACTGAGAGGTACTGATATAGTATTACTAATTGAGGGTTTATTTGCAACACAAGAGTTGGAAACGATCTTGATTCTTCGAAATAAATCACTAGACAAATACACCAATGGTAACAGTGAGATTTGCAAGCATGTAAAATTCAGCAATGTGTCGCACCATTGACCTCATAGCTCATTACCAGCGCAGCATTCATTAGACCAGTATCGTTTTTGCGAACAATCAATATGGCAGCTACTGATCAGTTAACGCATAGTGCTTAACAATCCGCTACTGGCAGACTCTTGGATTCGTTCCTAGTGCACACCCCGGCAAGGGATTTCTCATGATGAGTGTAACTGGTGGAGAGATACGTGCTAGATCATGCAGCTTGAACGAGGGAAATAGATGTGGTTTCCACATCAATGGCGAATCGAGGTAGCCCAGTGATCCTATGCTAATTGTGAATTACGAGCATTCTCCATGTCAACTACTCACAGCTAGTTGTACGCTCTTGCAAACTCTTCAAATCAAAGGGAGACAGGATGTGTATATCATGGGGCAAGATTAGATAATGTTAGTTACTCAGGTCTATATATGTCATACCATTTTGCTGCATGTGGCCCCGAAATTGCTCTACAGGTTCATATTGGTTGTGCTATGGCGTTAATGTTGCTAAAAGTATTATTGGCACATCGTTACTCAAGGTTCATTAATTGGAGTCAAATGGTCTCCACCCTCAGGTGGCAAATTCAATGGGCATTCGAATCTTGAAATAATAGATCCTTGTATAGTCTTAAATTTGCAGTAGTAAGTTAACCGGATGACCCTCTTGAGCTTTGGTTCATCGAAATATTCCCATGTCTCGGAGACTCACGCTGCCTCTTCTCTAGCTATAGCTTTCACACAATTCTATGGGTGTTGAGAAAAGCCTAGTTTAGGATATACAAGTAATTTGATCAGCTGAGCGAGAACATCAAAAGTAGATTTCGCACATAAATTCACCAGTTATCTTGGTTTCAAATACGGTCCATTTAGTGAGATATGTGAATTGAACATGACACTACCTCAGAATCGTGAAGATGTCCGGACGATTGTGAAACCTGCCAAAAGTTCCCAAGTTGCTGTTACAGACTGAGGATGAGGTTTTTGAGAAGTGCACGAATTATTGTGCAAACAATTAACGTAGCACCAATTATCCGCATGCGCAAATTTCATATTTAGTTTCGTGGTTGCAACCAAAATTGATATTGAAAATAAATTTCGAAACATGGTAATAAACTTCAAAACTATCTTCCGAGACGTGCTGTTTAGATGTTCAATGGGTGCCTATCAATTAGCCAATACTTCATCACTTGGGTATTTTTGTGCCATGTTTGTGCTGGTTGATACTGTATTTTAGAGATAGATATTTTGAAAAGTTTAAAGATGTCGATGGATGGAGAATGTTGGATCTAACAAATAATATGTAAATTTTGACAAGACTAGCGAGCATTTAGAGATCATTTGGTTAACTCGTGAAAATTATGGAAATGCCAAGAAAATACCATTTGTA
Organism: Basidiobolus meristosporus CBS 931.73; assembly: GCA_002104905.1. Classification (NCBI taxonomy): domain Eukaryota; kingdom Fungi; phylum Basidiobolomycota; class Basidiobolomycetes; order Basidiobolales; family Basidiobolaceae; genus Basidiobolus; species Basidiobolus meristosporus. The sequence continues at coordinate 37,348 of MCFE01000012.1, read as the reverse complement.
CCAGTTTAATAGTCATTTGGATGTGTACAGGATATAGCAAAAATTGGTCTAAGGCCCCAACTTCAAAGTTTTGAGAGCATAAGTGCAAGTAGATATTTGGAGATGACTGGGAATGTTTAAATGGGGTGGAATATAGTAATTGGATATAGAATGATGTATACACACCACCATGTTTTGCAACTTGTGAGAATACCTACAACTCTAAACATTAGACCAGCAAAATCAAAACTATGGATCTGATCATATTGCAGCAATTAAGCAGATACTTAGATACTTAAAAGGAACTGCCAATATCTACTTAATGTACACCTGTAAGGATTCAGAACAGGATCCTGTGGAATACTCTGATGCTGATTGGGGACAAAACTTACAAGACAGATGATCCACCACATGATACATCTTTCATGAGCACAAGTCAGCAATATCTTGGAATTCAAGAAAGCAACCAGCTGTGTCACCTTCCACCACACTGGCAGAGAATATAGCAGCCTGTGAGGCTACAAAAGCAGCAATGTGGTCAAGGAAGCATTTTCTGTTGTAAAATTTTGTAATTCCACCTAAATATTCACCAAACTTAGTCACTTAGATCATTACCTACAAATCTTAGAGAATACTGACCAAATTCCCAGGAGGGGCTTACTAAATATTTGCACCAAAATATCAGGTACCCAGAACATGAAAATTAGATAAGTTGTCCAAGCAGCCCCAAACTTTGCACACATACTCTTGGGACCTTTGTAAATATATTCTACATGTTTGCTATGTCAAGACCATGTAAAAGTAAAAATACTACTTTTACATTCAATAATTCATTAACCCTATGAAAAATAATTGTAATGATCCTGTCAAAGGCCGTCACAAAATTAAAATCCCGTGACCAAGTCAAAGGAATATCTAGGGGTAAGCACATAATTTTCAGCAAGATAAACACTGACTTGAGACTTGTGAGAGCACTACATCTAAGACTTAGGAATCTAGTTGATTGCAACTAGGAATGTGGTAGTAGTTTGAGTATAGTAAAAAACTTAAATTAAGTATTCACCAATTGACATAGAGCTCTTGAGGTAAAGTAGCACTACAACCCTATAATATTTAAATAAGCATTTGTCAACTTCTGAAATATCATTATCATTTGATTCAAGACAAATTTGATTTAATCGGCGGTTTTGCAATAGTAATCATTCTAGGGCCTGGGTCTTTCTCTCGATGCTAAAAGTACATATGCTTGTAACTGATATCACTCAAAGCGTATGTAAGCCTGACTTCATTCAGCTAATGTATGCTTCATTAGTATTCCGAAAAATTGGCCAATATTAAAACCACCTATGTTGATGCTATTGAAGTCGGATGACTTGCGTGGTGATATCATCAAGCTATATACTTTTGGGTAGGCAATTCTATATTAATTTGCTAAATATCCAACAAATCAGCCTGGACAACCATTACGAGACCATAATTCTTGCTATCCTCAGGCCTAGTTTGTAGTAGAGAACGTAAAATGAACTACATATGGGAGCATATTGAGCATTCACTGGACAGCTTTAGGTCCAGCTTTACTCAGCATGCTCAAGCACTAACAAACAGTGATGTAGCTCCTGCTTTGTATCTGGCCCGTCTCAAGCATAATCTAATTGAACCCCTTCAGGGAAGTGGCTTGATGGCGGATATTCGCCGTTTCTTCTATGCGGTATAGACAATTTTTTTGAGGTTCTAATAGTGGGCAGGAGGTTTACCGTTGCGATTGACATTTAGGTAAATTGGAACCAGTATTGGATATTATCCCTCCTGACTTTTCATGTGGGAACGTTCCTCGTTATACTCTTAGTGAAGAAACGGTCATCTTTACTGACTGTTCTCCTGATCACACTTAGTAAGTATTCCACGATCAACTACTTTTACGCTCTCAGCTAAACTCCTTATAGTCCTACTCGCTGCTTCCTCGGAGCATGTTAACTATCTGGGAGATTTATACTGGGACAAATTTAGTGTGGCCAACTACTTCGATTCACACGGTTTCTTTATACTCATTGTATACGCCATTCCCATCATTTGCAACGCAAGCTTGATTCTGGTAATTTCCACTCCTAATACTTCGATTAGGGATCTTTCTAATTGTTGCGCAGATTATTTTGCTCACCCAAGTAGCTCAGCTACTAGTCCGCGCCAAGCGTCTAGAATTGCAAACGGGGGCTCAACAGAAATCAAAGCAAAAACTACATTGAGAATAAGAATAGGTATACCTCCTACACCAATATTGTTTGCTATTGTTATATACGCCATCATGTTGTATATTTATGCATCCATACATCCAACCATAAGTTCTTTCTCAGTAACCTACCGAATCATGAAAGAATGAAAACCATACGTGATGCTGCGATTAGTAATAATACCTGGCTCTCTTTCTCGGTGGCGGTTCGATATGCAGCAACTTGTCAGTAATCATAGAGGTTGTTTATTCCCTCCTTAACGAATTGGTGTAGAGATTATATATGTTCAGAAAATACGATATTCGCCCATAAAACAATGCTGCCAGTTGCTACCTACGATGCTCTTATTCTGTTTCCATGAAACCATGATCAACTTGAATTCGTCCTACTCTTCTATAGTGTAGTGTGATTCGTATGTAGATGAGAATACTGAAGTTTTAACATCCAACAGATCTACGCCGCACTCTCCTAATACGGAAACTTGGTTAGATAGCACTAAAAGCATGTTGGATGCATTCAAATGGCAAGTGGTGGTTTGTACGTGTACTACCCAAACCAGGTGCTATTCTCTGCTTTCCCAAAAGATTAGCGATTAGTTGGTCTATTCCATGGGCTGCTCAAGGTGCCCCCTTTTGAGGAAGTAAGGTTTGGAATGAGACCTCAACATGATCGGCCTTTCTTTAGGCAAGATTTTGTATATTGGTAGTGGCCCTAACTTGAGTTTGATCTAGGGAAGTTGTATGTTAAGCAGATATACTGAATATATCAAGCCAATTCTTGAATATATTGATAAACTATTGGGAAGCATGATTAATCACACGACATGACAACGTTTTATGAGAAATAGTGCACATCCTTAGCATTAGTCAATACCTATATAACGATAAGCCACCCTATTGTACAGTGCATCAGGATTAATATGGATATGCTCCGGAATCAACTTTCGAGATTGATGTCCATGTACAATAATAAATTAGTCTCCATTGCAGATCAACGATAGATCGAGTTGATAACGAATTTCAAGTCCCAGAATTAACAGGATAGTAATCGTTAATCTCTGATATAGCAGTATCTGCGATAAGAGCGACCCTTTCAGCTTATCGCCAAAGGTGCTGGAACTGAAGACTTGTAATTTGGGCACGCTGTTGCGTCAGCCAGGGACTAAAGGTATTATCTAGTAAGTGATAGAATACAGACAAGTAGACTAAAATAGAGCCATCGTACTTAATTGGGTGCCGTAGTCATAATCTCACTAATACTATGCTACTGTACGTATGCTTGCCTACCTCTTTGATACGAATACACATGACACCAAAAGTAATGGCAATTGGATATATTCAATTATCCACCATTACACCATGGTAGCTTTAGAGGAACCTCTGAGTTCACTTCTGGAACCTTGTTGTATGATTTGTATACACGATATCCCGATATACTGGACTGTAAGTGGCCTTCGTTGTTCAATATTTCAAATGATGTGAAGGAATATTCTCGACCCCAAAACTAGAGTTTCTCGTGGAATATCCCGCTAGGGACGATTTGCCGCTCACAAAAATATCAGATTCAAGTCGCGACCTCACATCGTCCAAGTGCTGCATCCCACTAAGTTTAAATTGCTCTACCTGTTTACACATTATGTAAGACAGGGATATCACCAATCTTAGTGACTTTCGAATCCTTATATGGTCAAGTCATAAACTCGGCTCCTGGTTTTTGCACGTATGCACCCGTGCTTTCATATGATAATCCATCAGTACCTCAAGATCCAAAAAATCGCCCACTCCTTATAAATATGATTCATATGCATACTAAAGGTTTACATTCATGGTACACATGTAATGCTGTATCATGCATGGATGGGTGCATAACTGAGCTGGAAATTATGCGCAGTTGCGAGCAAGCAAAACTGTTCATGGCGGAGTCACTCACCTCGAGTAACGCCAAGGGAAAAGAGAGTTGATGTTCCTTATAAGCCTCAATCTACTAGATCAACAACTATCTTTTCCGAACCTCAGCCGCCCTTTTTTGAAATTATACACGCAAAGCAAGCATCATCAGCTGAAACATCAGTGTAGTTGGTGAAACGAATCGAATCAGCCACACTGTTCCAGGAGGACCTAACTAACCTCTTCGATTGGTTTCAAAATAGCGCTTGAATTTGGCTATAAGCCAACAAGTCTTCAACACATGTCGCTTGTTACTGCAGACAAGCATCCGTGAATGTCCAAGCGCCATGGCATACTACTTCACTATGCCACCTACAAACACTCACCCTTATAGCTGTAACGAGGTGGCTATATCTCGCCCCCCAGACATCTTTTGATCACCCCATTCTCGGGGTCGCTTCAGTAAGATATGAGTTCACCAGCTGGTATTGTGGGACATATCATGCTCCAATTCATCAGTCTACTACAGATCACATATAGAATACTCTCTTGTACATATATAGTTGATTCTATTTTTATAAATGCCAATTTACACATGAATATCAACACTGGTGGCTTAGATTTTAGAAACCATCGAAGAGCATTACGCTCGCCGGTATGATCAAGATAATTTGCTAATTTGAAATATATAACCCATACAAAATCAAAAGAGTTATGGTGATGCAGCACACGAATGAGGCAATGAATAGATGTAAAGAAAGGCATATGTAAAAAAACCCCATCAATATACAGGTTTCAATTATGAAAGTGACGGAATTTCTCACAAAAACTAGCTATTTCTGTGGTGAGTGTGCGGCTAAATGTAACTTCTTGATGGATAAACTCATGTTTCATCATTCCCTTACCTCTGCTCTTACTCATGCCAACCAGTGGCTTTCAAGACCCTAGTAAATATCTCCAATTCAGCATCTATAAAGAGCTTGATAATTGTTGTCAGGCTTTCTAAATCCCAACCACTTAAGGACCCACCGTATCATACTTAATCGCCATGCCTGCCATCTCGCAAGACTCTAGCCAGGAAAATAACAACGCCGCCATCAAAAACCAAGATCAAGGAAACGACCAGCAATTGTCTGACGACTCTTCCAATGTCGATAACGGCAAACCCCAGAACGGAACGAATGGCTCTCACAAAGAGGAAGAGCCAGGATTTGTCAAGCGTGTCATCTCTATTCCCTTAGTTCACGACGGAATCGAATTGGTTTCCTCATATGTACACGATCCTAATGCCAAGTATATTAACAAAGTAGCTACCACAGTTGAAAATGCTGCGAATAGCCTCTACAAGCTTTCTGAGCCCTATCAAGCCCGTCTGCAAGGGCCCATCTCTAAAGTTGATGAGTTAGGCTGCCGCTCGCTGGATTTCATTGAGGCCAAGTTCCCAATCGTGAAGGCCCCAACAAACGAGGTTCTTGACAGCCTCAACCAGAATGTTGTTACCCCAGTTCAAAACACCGCAAAAAATATCAAAGAGCGCTTCTCAAACTCTGGATCTGCCAATGGTAACGGGACTGCCACTGCCTCTTCCTAAGCCCGACAATGTTCGTCTTGTAACATAAAATTAGATTGGTAATATCCTGACCTTTTACGTAACCTCAACCTAAGTTGGAAAACTCCCGCAAGTAAGCATCAGCCTCCAATCCATTCTTACTACTTGATTATCCAAGGATATCACATATTCTCCGAGTTATTTGAAACCACTCTTTTTGCTTCCTCACGTTTATCACACTTATCTTTCGTTATTGCAATAAAGCACCTTAAACCTATAGAAAATGACCTCTCCACGAGGCGGTTTCGTTCACTCATGAATCACCCTAGTATGAATGCAGCTTCTGAGCTCTTGATATGTGGGCCGTAATATTGAATACACTATGCACAAGTGTGAATTGTATGGTTTCACCGATAATCCAATAGCTGTCGTTGAAACATTTTCTATCGGTAAAAAACTTCTCGGACCAAACCCAACCGATCCTAACTGATCCTTGCTGGGGAGAGCGACATTCGGCTCAGCTCCGATACTCCATAGCAGCGATCCGAGATAACCGAATTCTTCGTCTTTACTCACAGTCGTTGCACGGCATGAAACTCCACTAATTAATACCGATCCGATGGGTGTCTGGGCACCATCGTTCACGAATTTTTTTGCACCTTCTGTAAGACCTTTTGAAGAGAATATATTTTTACCAGGAACCCAGAAGACCACTTCAAGTGTTGACACAAATTTATTGATGGCGTGTGGCATGCCTTGCATTCCAAAACATCTTACCAACTCGGTAACTGATGTGGCCATTGGCTGCACCAAAAACGAGATAAAGCCTTCGAGTTAAAAATGGCAACATTTTGAAGGATCAAAATGGAAATACATAATCGGTCTAGGGCGTACTCGAATTTGGTGGTTTCCAATTGTGATAGCCCTGATTCCGTTATTTCATGCATGCTTGATCTATAATAGAATACATATTTGACTTGGATAGGTTGTCTACCCGTATGTTCGCCTTGCAATAACCAGATATAGGCGGTTAACGGAGCAAACACAAACTTCTTTCCTTACCTGATGAATTCTAAGCTTTTCCCCAGCAAGCAGATAATGTATTCCGAACTGGTTTTGCATCCAACTGCAATCGTATTAATCTAGCAGAACAATTGGAAATAAATACCCCAGTTCGTCATGATCCATCCGGCCAATTACATCGCGTCTCTGGTGATAGCAAAAGAAAAAAAATATCCTGGTACGCAACATCATGTCAGGGAAATCTTATAAATATCGGTGGTATGACTTATGACGGAAGAAAGTCCCCATTCCTTCATACTTCTCTTCGCTTTTAATCAACATCAAAATGGTTAGCGTTAGTTTAATTGGCGTTTTGTGTGTATCAGAGTGACTTACAGATTTGTTTTGTGTTATTATCTGAAGGCCGGTTACCAATGCCCTCCCCAAGTCTACCTTTTGGACCAAACTAATCAACTTAAGGCTCTTATGACCATGATTAGAGACAAAAACACCAACAGAGGTGATTTCATTTTCTACTCTGATAGAATCATCCGCCTTCTGGTTGAGGAGGGATTGAACCATCTTCCAGTCGTTGAGAAGGTTATCGCTACCCCAACCAACAATGAGTTCAAGGGTGTCGCATTTGAAGGAAAGATCTGTGGTGTTTCTATTATGCGCGCTGGTGAATCTATGGAGCAGGGTCTTCGTGAATGTTGCCGTAGTGTCCGCATTGGCAAAATCTTGATCCAACGTGATGAAGAGACTGCCCTGCCACAGTTGTACTATTCCAAGCTTCCCGAGGATATCGCTTCTCGTTACTGCCTTCTTTTGGACCCTATGCTTGCCACTGGTGGATCGGCCATGAAGGCAATTGAGGTTCTTCTTGACAACGGTGTCAAGGAAGACCGTATTCTGTTTGTCAACTTGATCGCCTCCCCTGAAGGAATTGAAGCTATGCTTAAGGCATTCCCCAATATCAAGATCATTACCGCTGAGGTTGATGCTGGTCTTGATGAGAACAAGTACATTGTCCCTGGCTTGGGCGACTTTGGATGCAGATACTTCGGCACTGACGCTTAGATTCTTTTACCTTTTGCTTGAGAAAAGGGATCGTATAGAGTATTTTCTTTGATTGCACCCTGAGCCTAATAAAAAGGATGCAGCAATGTATATTAATCATCAATTACCTTAACCATTGTTGTTATATTCATCATGAATTGGGTCAAATGGTTTCTCAGGTGCGGCAAATATGACTGGCCCCGAAACCTTGCACCATAAAACTTTATAATGCTGAAACAACTGGCAAATAGGATGAATTCCTGTATGATTCACCTTCAATACCATATCCGGCCTGGCCATGTGCAAAATGGAAGATGGATGGATAATTTGTTTGCTTTGGCCAGTATTTAACCTTCTTGAGCCATTTTGAGTAGTCGTTTTTTCCTTGAGAGCAGCCATGACAAACTATGTACAAGCACTATCTGGCCTCACGGACGATGAGTTACTGGAAGTTAGAGGTAAGCTTCCGACAATATCTACTTTTTATGAGTTTTTTTCAGAAAAGCGGTCCCAAAAGTAAACCGTTGTTTAAATAGCTCGCGAACGTACTTTTGATGGAGCTTACTGGCGTTCAGCCTTAAGTGCCTTTGGTTCGGGTGTAATCATTCTCCGAGTCTTCACCAGCGAGTTCTACAAGATAGGCTTGGTATATATCGCAATGGGCATTGGGATGTTAGTCTTGGGTACCTTGAGACGACGTAGCTTTGGTCGCGATCTAGACCTTAGCATTCCCTTTAAAACCAGTGGGAATTTTACGGTAGCGACCACCTTAGTGGTACTCCCAGCCTATGGTTTTCTGTTGGCTTTCATGTTGTCGTTGTAACGAGGGAGTCTGTTTGCACACACACACACACACACACACCAACCATGTCGTGGAGGCGGCATATCCATGGCTATAACCTGAAGCTAATATCCATTTTACATCAAATTACTTCTCCAGTGAGTGAATCGTTAGGTGATGATAATAAATTACTTATGATGGCTTAACTTTTCAACCCCAAATGTATTAACAAATTCATCAATAATGTGAACTAAATCTTGCATTATAGCATCAAATAAAGCGACATGATAGCGAGCTAAATAACAAAATAAAATCCAGCTCGCCTTTACTTGAGAAATATATATCGTTCATTCGACTCTGTTGTAATAAACAAACTATTGACTCTAAGAGTATTTCCTAATCGATTTATCTGTAGAAAGCTCTTGATATCGTGTCAGCCGTTGCAATACACTACCATTATATGAAGCACGAAAAGTTTCGAAATACTCATCAGCTAATTTATGTTTTGAGCACAATACCTTCCTTGTTGCTCAAGTAAACAACAAGTGGAATAAACGGATTTCTGGCTGCTGAGTAAAGGTCGAATGTCCTTCAATTACCCGGTCATATATCCGTTAGATCAATATGACGACGAACTGCTCGAAACCGAATAAAATTCAGCTAGATGTGAGAGCGTGGCATTGAGGAATGTTTACTCTACGCTCGTATATACGCTGTTATGGCACTGGCAGCCAAACAACACCTGTTACAAGCGAGGTTACGGTGGAAAAATTCCAACAGCTGATATTTCGGCTGTTTATCTTTTCAAAACCGGAACACCCGATGTATTTCGCAAGCGGCGATTTTCGTGATGACGTGGGCCAATTGGGGTATTTGAGGGGACAAATTTTCAATTCTATCGTACTCGAATATTCTGGATCGCCACTTAATGGAATGTGTTAAAGCGGTTCAGATCCACCTATAATACCAGGAACATTATGTATCAGGCTAATCGCGAATTGGTTATGAGCATTTATTCTTAATAGCATTAGAGATTCCGCGCAAAAAATGGGAGGAAATTGCATTCATATTGTTTAGTCGCGTCCAATGATCCCAGTTGGTGCAGGGAGAAGTTGGCCAAGAGTAACATACCGGGTAGACACATGAGTGACAAATTCTGGGTCCTGGGAGGCAGATGCGACATCTACTTGGCAATTGCTCATATTGGTGAGAGCGAGAAAGAGGATAGCAATGGAAATTTTCATCGTTGTAGTGGTTGATGACTTTCGAGAGGTATTGTACTGCTTATATAGCTACAATCAATAACTTTGCACTGATTTATCTGTGACTTGCCAATATCAATACATACAAGAAGCGGTGATTGATATTTTGAACTATTAATTTCATATCATGGTTAACCCATGAAAGGTTAACTATCACCGAAGATGGCGACCACACTGATTTGCACCAAAATCATGGCCAGAAACCTATCTACGAATCGCTTGTCCAGATACCGAATAGGCGAATAGCCTTGCTTATACTTGGTTTATCTATTTATGTGATGATATAGTTGATGGCTGATAGCTAATAGCTACTGATGAGATGAACATCACCTCCACTCATTGATTGCTTGATAATAGAGCAGTGCTGGTTAATTCAAAGTTGTCAATGGTATTTGTGGAGCATCTATCATCAAGTACTACCGCTTTGTTTCAAAACAAAGATGGAAGTGTATTCATACGCCACATATATCATTGGTCTTCGACCATTTTCAGTATTCTGCATGCCAATCTTCATGATTACTCCCGCTATCAGTCGGAATGGAAAATTTTCATATCAATAATGATTGATTGTGATAGAAGTGAGGAAACACCAGTTCGATAATGCACAATGCCATTCAATCTGGCCGTCTGATATTGCTGATGAATCCAGAACGATATTTTTCCACATAAAGATCGCGCACCCTAATTGCGCACTTGAGCAATTCTAGCATCGTGTAACATGAAATGTATACAAAGGCCATAAGCTAAGAGCAGATACGTCCGCAATATCTTATTGTTCGGAACCAGCAACCATAGCCGAGGAGTGATACCCATCTCTTCTGGAAAATGTAAAGCCGTAGGCATATTCAGTTGTTTGCAAGTGATTTCTACCGGAGTAATAAATGGCTTAGAAAGTCATGTGGTCCCTCCAAATCACATCACGTAACAACGCAACTGAATGGTCCAATCATTATTCGTTTCCTTAATTTACTTAATATTGATTTTGCACTCCCCTTTGGAGCTCACCCACTCATTCGTTAGTTCGTACTGTTAATTCATCAACGATCAAAACTTGTTGCATAAATATTATTTGAGTTACCTGTTTTGTAATTCTTTTCTTTGCACTTCATTTACCATCAACCAGATCCGTTTCTTACCAGCTGGCTTAGACTTGCATGTTACTTCCTGGGTCATTTTACCCGTCACTGGTGACCTATGTACACCCACCCATATTTACTGTTCAACTTTTCTCCAATCATCAAAGGTAACGCACTTTTCGCCCTTCCCCTGACACAGAATCCAACGCATCTCTCACTATGCAAATACCTGTTTTGACCCAATGGCCCAGGGCACATAGAGGGTAATTTTGAATGCATTGGAACCCTCTCGACTTCTGATATTAAACTTGGTTTAGCTAAACTTTTCTTCCACCTCTTCTTCCTTTAACTTTTATCCTTTACTTACTATATTTAATATTAAGATGGCTACTAAAGCTAGCACACTCTCTGGCCTTGACGCAGCAACCTTGTCTGCTCTTTCCAAGACACCAAGTGTTCCTAGTTTCACTGAAACTCGCCTCTATGTGCGTACTATCCCCGTTACTGCCGCCTTGGACGACTTGAAAGCTATGTTCAGCACCACTCCCCCCAAAAGGTATTACTATATGCTGTATGCTGTATAACTTGTCTACTCGCTAATTTCATCACCTCATCTAGCTTCCGGGTTGCTCACTCCAACTCTTTAGTTGGTTGCATGTTGGAGTTCTTCACACCGATCGAGGGTATGGGGTTTTTATTATGCAATAAGGGTGCTGGGATAGTGTAGAAGCTAACCATTGAGGACATCCTTAGCGGAAAGAGCCTTTGCCACGATGAACAACACCTACATGAAGGCTCACAAGGGTCTCATGGGGCTCACTTATTTCGAGCCCAACTCTGGGAAAGTCGAGCAGGAGCCTCCTTGCCAAACCATCATGGTTAAGCATGTCGCCCCAGAAGCCGATGAAGTTTCTATCTACAGTATGTTCCGTGAGATTGGCCACATCTACCTCTGCAAACTTGGTATGGACGAGAATGGTACATTCCGTGGCTTCGCTCTGATCCAGTACTGGAATCCCGATGATACCAACACCGCTTACGAGAAAATGGTAAGGGGAAGAGAGGGATCCCTGGACTACTGTTTGAGCTAACATTTTCCTTTCTGCAGAATGGCGCTGAATACAAAGGCTGTGCTATGTATGTGCATTGTGGTGATTCATGAAACTAGTCGCTTGGTCCATACTAACTCTGTATTCTGTATTCTTAGCACCTTGACCCAGTATGTCCCTCGTGATAAAAAGACCGGAAAAACACCTAGCAGTTCACTGAGAGTTGGTTCCGTTAGCAGTGGCAGCCTGCGTGGACGTCCTGGTCTTTCTTTCGATCTCTTTACTCCTCCATCTCAAGGAAATAAAGACGTGGGTTCTCAAGCCTCTGAGTACGCCACATCCGAACCTAGCGCATTCAATAGTGGCAGCTCCATCTACGCTCAAGCAGAGCCTGTCGAGACCAATGATATCCGTAGTGTTGAGGCCAGTAAGAGTGCGGGCCTTGATCCTTCCAACTTGTATATCAAAAACCTGGATCCCTCCGTCAAGAGCTCCGACCTCTTCTACGAGTTCCAAAGCTTTGGACACATCATCAGTGCTCGAGTCATGATGGACGAGAAAACCTTCAAATCGAAGGGCTTCGGTTTCGTCAGTTTCCGTAATCCCGAGGATGCCGCTAGAGCGATGGCCGAGAAAGACGGACGCCCTATTCGTTCCAAATGTATCACCGTTTGCATTGCTGAACCCAAGAGTATCCGTGAAGCCCGACTTGCCGCCACTTACGGCAGTGACTCCTCCACCGGTAAGATGGAGGATACTGCATTTGTCGGGAATGGAGAAGTCCAGTTGGATCCCTCACTTCTTTCATCCTTTACTGTTGAGACCAGAAACAGTATCCTTGGCTCTAGGATCACCTCTCAGTTGAAGAAATTTGACTCCATCGAGGAACAGGACTTCTCCAAAGTAGTTGAGGCCCTGCTCACTTTCAAAATGGATGATCTTGTATTCCTTCTTTCTTATCCTAAGGCTCTGGAAGAAAAGGCCATTGAAGCCCGCAAAAATCTATCCAACGGTAGCTGGTCCGTCAACCAAGGTGAATTGGTTGAGCAGTGTAGCCCAGAGGCCGAGAAACAGAAGGTTCTGCAGCTAGTTGCCTCCATCCAAAAGGAGGACACGGAAGAAATCGCTCAACTGTTGCTTGGTTTGCCTCGCATTGAACGCGCACAGATCCTCTTCAACCCAGAATACCTTTCTAAAAAGGTCGTTGAGGCAAAGAGGGCTTTGGATATAGTCAAGGCCAGTTCTGTCAATAATACCGGTGATGCTCAATTTACGCTCTCTCCGGAAAGCGAGAGACTCGTGTCTGAGTTGGCAACTAAACCCGAGGCTGAGCGTAAACAAAAATTGGGCTCCAAACTCTTCCCCGTTGTCAAGAGCCTGGGAATCCCAGAGCCATCCAAGGTTACAGTTCGTTTGTTGGATTCCGTTGATACCCGTGAATTGGTCTATCTTCTCAGTGAGCCAACCAAGCTATCAGCTAAAATTAGCTTGCTCAAGTAAATACCCGCTCCCCCTTTCCGTCATGTCATCCCATACTTTTCTGGCTTGGTATATTACGTTTGCTCTACTTTACTCATACATTTAGTATTTATTGATTCTTTATAAAAGATGGAATGTTAATTCACATGCACTTTGCCGAACTTTCATGAAGGTTACGACGCTAAGGTCGTCACTAGGATAGTTCAGGTCCAAAAAAATTTGGAAAGTTGAGTGCACATTGAAGGGTCCAAACCTAAATCTCCACCTTCCAGCAGGGGTGTGATGGAAATACCGGCAAAAGATCATGATCAAATGCAGCTTTATATGATATAGCACAAACCATGGACGATTGAAAATTCCAACCGCAATGAAATGCTACTAATTTAGAATAACCAAGGGAAATAGTCAATAAGGCTAGGAAAGAAGAGTATATCAGACGTGTTGGATATATACACTAAAAAATGTCAAGTGATTTACAAGGGCATTTTGTTGGAAGATAATCGAAAATGAATGGGGATGTGCGTGATATTGTCTAGGTATTGACACTTGAAGATAATGAATGATCTCCTCAAGTAAGATTACAACTAATAAGTTGGTTGTCCCGGAATTTCTGAGAATACTGGTGTGTACGCCGCCGTGGTTTCGACCTAATTTTTTGGCTCCCTCGGCGAAGGGGGTGGGGGCGAGGCAAATAAGAATTATAGTAAATCGGAAATAGATTACGACGTATTAATTAGAATAAGGTGAATGTTCAGAATACTCGTGGCCTGTCCTTTCAAAGTGACTACGAAATGCGGAAGTCGGCATTGTTGGACATGCTATTGCATATGCGTAGAGCTATTGTGGATTCTTGTTGGTCGATGCGCTTTGACGTGAAGAAACGTCCCTACATCTGCTTATTCAAATCGCGAATGAGCCCAAGACTATGCGTCTTGGCAACGGAGAGAAGCAATGGCATATCTGATTCCTTAAGGCTGCAATGGAAAATGTTAGCCTCAATGAGTTAATTCAGCGCTAAACCTGGTGATCTACCTCACTATCGCACCAAGTGCCTTCTGGTCAATCTCACGATCTATCTCCTGGCTGTCCAAAACCTCCGCTATAATACGGCTCTTTAAGAATAACTCCTGAAGCATATCCTCAAAGTATCTAGCACACTGAGATGGAGGGAGCGGATTAGTGGATGCGTTGAAGAAGCATTAATGATTGAGACCGTACAGATTCAGCAGGTATGCCGAGGCGAAACAGGCTTTGCATTTGCGTGAGTGTTTGGCGTATGAAATCAGACGCTACAACTCGCTGTATAGTAACTCCTTTTTTGGGGTTGAAGTTTTCCTCAAAACCTGGATCAGAGGACCTTGCTATATAGTCGACTATGTTGCATTGCCTAGGAATACATCGAGATTAATGTGGAGACAAGATGTGTGTTCCAGACGGAGGGTGGCATTACCAAGTATTGGTATCAGCAATAATACAGCTTGATTGCGATACGGGCCCATCAACGTGATACTATAAACACCATTATCAGTACCACCTCACTATACTCCAAGCAGTCGATCCTCCTTTACCTGAACAGAATCTTTCAGATCGTTCTCCAACTCGTCAAGGAAATCAAACCTTGGTAGTCCCATCAGCACGAAATCGGGCATGTACTTTGGACAATACCCAACCATCATAGACCGGCCAAAGCTTTTTGCAAACAGGCGATCCGGACGCAAGTCCCCTTGTTCCTCAGCGTCTGGAATTTGAGCAACCACCTGCGAGCCAATCATGGGAATCTCAACAAACCCGTCTGGCCTGGAAGGTAGATCGTCTGTAGCAGGGATGCTTAATGGTGCTCCGCCATCAGGTCCATGGTGAACATTAGATCCGCCAGTACTTCTACGCTCAATATTGCCCCACTGCAGTGGACTGTCAATGACTTTTTCTCCCTTGTTGCTCTCTTTTCTGCCATTAGTGCTGTTGTTCAATTGTTCAGTTACATGACTAACTTTCGAGGCATGCTTGGCTAATGGCAGTCCCACGTTCTTCTCAAACTTCCCATCAAACTCGGGGCTTGTCTCGAGAACCTTGGGTGATGAGGTGAGGGTTTCTTGAAACATGTTGTTCTGCGTGGGATGGCTTTCTTTTAGGTAGTTCACACGGTTACACACTTCCAGTTCGCTATTTTTCAAGGTCGCTACGAATGGGGCCGGGTATTTTCTATTCGAATGTTCCGTACTGCCTGATAGGTTCAATATTGTAGAAAATGGCTGGGTATCCCCATATAACGGTGAATCAAGATTCTCTCTAGGGATCGACGAAGAGTCTGACTGGGAGTCATAGTCGTCAACCACATACTCCTCTACATTCTCGAACACCTCATTGCACCGCAGCAAGTAGCTGAGGATGTAGAGTATGCGTTTAACAAAGGTAGCATTGGTTCCCACAACAATCACACGGCAGAGCTTGGGCGGATTGCCAGTGTTCCCATACAGATCACTAGTGTAGACAAGTATTAGGACTAGGGTTAGGGACGCTACTATCGCTCAAAATCATCAGATACCTGTATTGCGCCCAAAGAGGATTATATGACAGGCCCGTAGTGTCGAAGGGATGTTTCTGTTGCAAACGATCAGTATGGCTGCTAGAATACATTCGACAGTTGCGGGAATGTTATCGACTAACCATCTCGGAGTTGCTGGCTCCGCTCAAACCCGGTGGCGTTACAGTAGGCACCCATGAAAGATGATTTGTTAGAACTGCTGTGAACAGTGTGGAGATAAAGCTAATGATTGCTTAGTTCAGGATAAATACGGGTGTTTGTAACCTTCCTCTATATCACACACAAAGCGCCGCAAATAAAAGGATACCAGTTGAACTTGGGTGTTTCAAACTTTGCCAGTATATCGGTCAGCTCTGAGATAAATGTCTGATAATACACCTTTTGGTTGCTTGGAAAAGTGTGAAGGTTCAGCCAGAGGGGAGTCTATGGAGTAGCAGTGTTAGATTGCCGGGATATGTATTCTGTCGTATATGGCGCATAACTGACCTGAAGTCTAGGGGTTCTATAAAGGTCGCAGACGTCCTGCACGAATTTGTGCACAGCTTCTACCAGAACAGCCTCCGTTTGTAAACTGTAGGGTGGCAATGATGCCAATGACCCACTTCTATGCGGATACATCTGAAGTGCGATGAGTGAGAAATTGATTTTGTACCCGAGATTTCTAGTGACTTTAAGATGGCTTACCGAACTTTGAGGACAATGAGCCTTCATGAGATTCTTTCGAAGCAACGGGCATAACAGGTTCATCACGACTCCATGAAGCTTGTGTAATCGGGCCTCTAATAACGAGAAATGAGAGAAGAGATAATCCTTGAGGGATTTGTTGTCTTCAAGCGATATGACAATTCCAATTGAATACATGATGGATCGAGAGCTGTGCTTCAAAGCGCTCTAGAAATAAGGTCGGTTACTAAGGAAGCAAACGTGGTGGAGACATTAACTTGCTCCATACCGATTCACCAACACATGGCTTTCCGGGTAATGGTGTCGGATTAAACACACCATTCTCTATACTTGTTTGCCCGGACCTCCACAGTCTCTTGTCCTTGTAAGAGCTGACTGACGAACTCAGACTATGAACAGAGCTAGCTCGGTGATTTTTTGGATTTGGTATTCCAGTTGGATAAGCTCTCGAAGTGTTCTCCTCATCGCTGTTATTCCCGTCCACGGAGAAGATGCTGGACGAAAAGCTATCGTGACGGGAGTGATTACCATTGGTTTTACCGAAGTCAACCCCATTGCTGCTCCGGTTAATCAGATTGGGACTCCAGTAATCGTTAGCGGAAGTAGACCATGATTCGGATGAGATATCACTGCATTCAGAATTAATTGACATGGACCGACGTGCCTTTCCTGAACACTGTTCCAAATCGCCCATATTGATAGAGAAGAGCTTGGTCAGCAGGATTTGGGGCTTCGCTCCTTTGATGTGATGGATTTTTGTTGTCATTCCTTTGTAAGATAGAGGGACTGCGCCAAACATCATTTCCCCTATAATGTCTAGGTTGTAACTCAACTACGTGTTTGTTAGTAACCGCTGTATTGGCATGCTATGCCATATAGAGACTTACCTTTTTGTACGATGACATGGTGGAACTGTTTCCCGTTGAGAACGGGAGAGTGTTGGTAGAGTTTCTCTTCGATCGAGGAGAAAAAAAGCTGCCGTCGGACCAGGAGGAGCTGGACCCATTACGAGTGGAAGGAGACGAGCTGGACAGAAATTGGCCACCTGCCTCGTCGAAAGTAAGGTTGGTATCCAACAGAGGTATTTTTCTTTTATCGCCGTTATCCTGACAGACGAGTACCCGAATTTGGCGGGGCTCGAAGGGCGCCGGAGTCCAGCTAGATGTGAAAAGTAAGAATGGATGAGTGAACAGAAGAGACCCACCGACGATGACCCGAGTAGAGATAATGCGGAAGAGTAAATGGTGCACAAAAAGTACCTCATGGGTTCTAATAAGGCATTGACATGCTTTTCTTGAGATTGCTCGAGAGAATGCTTTCGAAATAATTTTTGCAACATATCTGCGTTTGGCTGCTTCCCTATGTTTGGTGTAAGCCCATAAAAGAATCCAAGGCGTGCGAGCAGTTGCTGTATTCCCAAGGTGTATCGAGAACAGCCGATGTGCCAATAGAGCTAATACCAAGGAAACTTGATATGAAATTAGGCGGGACTAAGAGGTCAGAAGGTATGGGAGAAGGGGAAATATCTGGATAGAAGGGCTATGTTGACCTTGACTGTCAACTACACTCTACGAAAGAAACGAAATATAAGGAAAGGACAAGTGGTGAACGCAGGAAGAGTTAAAATAGTGAAAGGGTCACGAGTTGTTAATACTAGTACAGATTTTGATGTAGATCGGATAAAATGAATGGATCAAATCAGATAAATGAATAGCTGAAAATTTTCAGGCATGAACAGCAGCTATCAAGTTTAATCGGTTATTTACGCTCAACCCAAAGAGCTTGGAAGATACAGTCAAGGTGGTGATGATATTTATGGCTCTGCAACGGGATAAACATCCGCTTTCAACTTCCCTAACCTGGTGACTTCATATATTCACACTACAAATTTCGTAACCAAGAGTAACTCGCAACATCTTGTAGCTGGTGAAACACGATTTACATTTGGATCAAGTCACACGAGGATTTGGCCGGGCCTGTTACCTTTAACTGAAGGGAAGATTGGTGGAAATCGTCAAGACGTTTACCTTGTCACGCATATCATATGAAAAGATGGGACTGATTACCAAGCGGCTACCTGTTGTGCAGCTTGTTCCAAGCGTTCATCTGACTCCTTTAATGTGTATCCAACAACCAGTTGCACGGGATATTGATCTAAGTGGCTCCTTGATCCTGGAGAACCTGGAATTGGTTGTGAAAAGGGATCACTTTGGCCCAATCCCAAAAAGGACTCGGAAACCATCACAGGATTAGATTATACGATTCAAGTACATTAAACTATAGGGCTATCTACATAAGGCTATCCCTTTTCCGCAAGAGCTGCTAATTGAGTTCTCCGTTACCAATAGTTTTATGTGGATCTCCAAGATACCTTGACATCAGCCAAGCATCGGCCATCATGTGGATCAAAGACTTTGATTAATTTCTCACAAACTGCCAAGTTCTACCTGCATTCACCAATACAATCAAGCCGTTTTAGAACAAAAGCCAATCTCAGCTTTGGCCAGATGAGCAATCTGAAATGCGAGGATTCAGCACAATAACCCAGATATCCATTTTCGAACCCACTGCAGCAGGCGAACCTCGACGACATTGGACAATCAGCAGCTAGCCGTGTTGTGCCTGTGAAGAGGATGATACCTCACTATATACGAGCGGTGGAAACGCCGCTTCACCATATCGCCTCATACCTAAATAAGTCGACGCTAGCTGTAGTCAGACAGAAAAACCATATCCGCTACATTAGCAATCTACTGGCATCAATACGATGGGCCAATCAAAGAACTCCCACCGATGAGCTCTTCTATTTTTAGTATTTTCCGGATCTAGCCCTCACGCTCTCCAATGTAAATCACTGCTTGAAAGGGAATCCTACAAATTATTCCAGGACCAACCAATCACCCTGGATCTCAGCGTTCTCGCATGTTCACGAAATCAAGGATCACCCAGTGATATGGCAATGAGCGGCATGTATGCAAATCAGTCTCTAGATCCACTCAGCTGAACAACCGGCTGAACATCTATTCGACATCATTTGAGGTAAATGGTGGGTTGGCGCCATTGATGCGATTCTGGTTTAGCTACAAGAATCGTCGCAGAGGGTGGGAGATGCAATTTATCAAAAATGTTCTGTGCAATGGTTTACAGACCGGTATAAATCATTGAGCTTGGTGCTTCAGTAGGGGTTTATCCACTATACCCGATTTGTGAGTGAGATCTCGAGGTTGGGAAGTCTAAGCAACAACAATTCGCAGCCTACAGTAGCCTCCGCAGGCCTATCAAAATTGGCCTGGTTGGAAATTCATCGTGTCCCCCAGCCTCATGACGGTAATGAAATGTTGCACAAACCCCAAAGTTCAGACAAACACTTGTCATCTGATAGCAGAGGGTAAATCTCTGATGAAGTGGTCATCTCTTATAAGAATATTGCTCCAAGTCATGCTGGTGTGGCCTGGAATTCAGTTCCATATTTATTCTAGATCGCTTCGTTGACTGGAGTCTACTCGCATAGATATGAAAATCCAGATTAAGCGATTGATGTCGTTCAGGCTGGTCACGTTTTGGTAGCGGAAAGGGTTCCTTGATTGGTCACTGAGCTAGTTAGTGAAATCTCGTTTTCCAGTTCACTTCAGTTGGTGTGCTTATGCGCGCATTTCATCAGCATCAAATTGCACAACAGGTATCACTGTAACTCTCTTCATATCGTATGGTTTCATTCATCGTGGGTTTCATGAGGGTCCGCCATATGCACGTATCTCATATTTCATTTGAGCCGGATTCACCCTATAGGAAACGCTTCCAAGCGATTCAAAACTAATGTCGGCTTCAGGATTGCGCGGTGACTGCGACAGGAACTGTGTTGCGAAAAAAACGCACTCGTTTCAGATTGAGATTCTTACTCTGTTAGATCCATCTCATGTGAGCATGTATCAGTTATAACCGTTCAGTAGGGTACTGTAAACTCATATGTAGACATCGTTTGTTGGTTGCTGTTTGGTCAAGGATGAGCCATTCTAACTTGATTTAGCATAGTGCAGGGGTGATTGGTCGAGAGTTGAAAGGTAAACAATACTCTTCATTCACTTCACAAGTCAGCTACATGTGGATAGTTCTGAATGGTATGCGGACTTTTTTGGTTGACACACAACCGTGTTCACCTCCTCAATAAAATATGATTTGTTGTGAGTTATGTTTGCTGGTTGTAGTATTGGGCTTGAATGCTGATACTCCATCGAGTTCATTTCCTTATTGTTCTTTGGAGATTCGTTATTTGTTACGCAAAGTGATTTGGTACACACACAATTAGAATGTCGTATAGAATACAAGATGTAGCCGATTCCTCACCAATGCCTCACTGAAATAGGCATTGATTGCTGGTTCATCTGCCATATGGTATGCGCTTGAGCGCTAAATGTTGATATGGACGTGAATTTCAATTACTTCTAGCATTCAGCACTAAGTTACAAGCCACTGCTGTAATATACGTTTCTCTAGTAGAAAATGCGTAGTGCAGCTATCCATCTCCGGTGCAAACTTGGGGCTATAAACGTCCAGAAGCAATAAAATCTGAAATTTTGAGCCATCCATCTGTATGATAATAGATGTACGTATCAGCCATAATCATGTGTAGCGTTGGAATAGATAAAGTTTATGTGTGAATGATGGGATGACGCTTCGTAAGCCTACAGTCAGAATAAGTTTGGCCCATCGCGTCATGATCCCCAACGAAAAGCTTATATTGATAACACTTGCAAGGTTTTGATGCTTCAATTACTTTTAGCGTCTGCGTTCGAAGTAGGAGGAGAGATTCATCAAGAGTACTGTTTGATCAAATACCCATTCACCTACATTTAGAACTTTAACTACTACATTGCGTACCTCTTGACTTTCTATTTTGTCTACCGCTAGCCTGAATGACGGATTACTAAGATTCTCATTGACACTAATAGGAAGTTCGCTTACGTTAATCCTGTAGATCGCTTAATTCCGGCCAACATGGCGCTCACTAAGACAGCATCCGCAGTGTAGTGAACAAGTTTCCCCAACATCAGAGTTTTCGAATGAGAGTGAGATATATCAAAACAAGAAAAATCTACACTGGTTATATTCATCAACCATCATACTAAATGATTGGACTTCCGCAGGTTCTATGGAGTATCGATTTTATTGAATTCCCCAGAATCATGTCCAAAATCAATCGAATAGTGTTCGATCAGATTGCAAATAATCGCTATTGCAATTTGTGCTCTATATATACAACGAAACCCAAGTTAGGAATCGCTTTGGATGTTGCTGATCCATCCTATTATTGTGTCACAACATGTTTAAACTGACTGGAGAGCGAAGTAGGTCCGAAAACAACCGACATACCAAACGTTTGGTAAGGTTTACTCTGGAGAATACAACTATAGACTGGCTGATTGCTTATCGCTTCATTCAACATGCCAGACAGATGAATTATTAGCAGAAAAGATTTCCCCCAAAGAGGCTACGTTGCTGGCAAATGGAAAATACAAATGTTTGGTCTGTAGATGGAAACCAATTTTAGACGACATAAAGCAATTATCGATCCACAGAAAGGGTAGAAAGCATCGAGAGGGTATTTAGCGTTCGTTTGGAGTGTGGTGTTCGAGCAACTAGCTAACGAGAATTACATCGGTTAGAAAAAGAGACTTTCTCTGTCAAACAATTGCCCATCGTGAAGGTAAAGTCCTCGAATTGGAAACTTGACTAGGATACTAAGTAAGAATCAATTACGCAATTACGCAATTAGGTACAAGAAGAAACTTCCTCTTCAACGCCCCTGTTGTCTAGTACACAAGAGAAAATGACAAAAGCACTTTTACCTGGCCCACGATATAATCCTCTCTCTACTAAGAAGAGTGAGCGTGTTGACAATCGATCAATTTTTCAACCTCAATTCACTCGCCAGCAACCAAAGCCAAAGGCCAAACCAATCGTTGCTACAACATATAGCTCTCAAGACTACGTGTTTCCTTGGATGGTGCAGGGTCCGAAAATTACCAAGGGAAAGCAAAGTGTGATCGTTGGGGATGATCAGACGCCTGTATCGCCTGAGGAGGTGCACAGAATAGCGCTGGAAAAATATCACTTGCAATTGGCGCAGGTAACCCGCGAAACACACATTTACTTGGTTCTTGGCGATGGTTAACAAATATCTTCCAACAACAGGCAGGATGGAAGCGGTAAAGCGACATGCTCAGAATACAAATGTTTGCTATAATTAACATAAACTTATTTTTGTCCAGCGACGAGAATGGTGAGTTTGTTAAGGATGAAAGTGTGGAATTTGACTCTGACGAGGAGTTGCCACTGCCGCCACCACCGCCACCGGGACTACCATCTCAGAAGGAATAGCTTTGATACCAATTCGCAAGTTGAGGAGGCTTATTTACTTTTCATCAATCTTCTTGAGTCGGCAAAGGATGTTACTCTAAGGAACCTTAATCTGCAATGTCGAGTATATTGTAGTACCCGGAATACAAATTCCTTTAACTAGATCTCAGGGTTGTTCATTTCATGTTATGATACCATATACATATGTTTCCACCACTTATCGAATAATAAAACATAAAGAATACTATATATTCTTCTAGAAGCAGTTCGGTTCAATTCAAGCAATGCGTTCTGGATAAATTTGTACTCAAACACTTGGTCGCAAGGCCACTCAGGAGCTTGTTAGTGTACTTTTGCAAGACCAAAAAATCATTTCTGTCAACTACATCCTCAAGACCCCAATAAGGGCGATTTGAAGTGCGTGGCAATACGTTCTTGATGAGTACATCTTTCCAATGCTCCCGATATATCTACATACGCTATAAGTAAGCAGATAACCGCCATCAGAGCCTTTATCGTTTTATACCTTAATTTTCACGGCGTGAAAGCGTTCCCCGTCAGTTTCTTTCATCTTGAAACCTGACTTACCTCGATGTTTATAGTCATATCTAGTTTGTTCCTGAAGTTCCACTATCCAATCTTTAGGTAATCCAATGAAATGCCAGCTTCGAACTTTCGTTATTCTCTCTACGATAAGATTGCTGGTGTTAAGGAAGGAAATCCCATCCTGGCTAAAGGTAGAGTTAAAATTCGGCTTTCTACAATAATCAAACCCGATAATTTACGACTTTGGCTGTATGTTGCTTAGGAAGAATTCCACCTCGGGGGAAATCTCACCTATCTTACTCGCTGTTAATGCGATCTGTAAATCAAAAAAACTGGTTTGTTGTTTTGAGATTTGCATCTAGTTAAGCCAAGTTAAAAAGAAACCTACCATTCTGGAAAGATCTTATTCATTCTAGTTAAGGTTCGAGGTTCACTGAGCACCATAGATGACGAGATGATTCCCCCGCTGAGTTTGAACTCCAGGATGGTTTTATCGGAAAAATACATCTTATAGTAGACTTGGGGGTTGTTGACACATTCTGTCGATTCAGTTTTGAAATACTTGAGATATTCCATGATTGGATTTTGCTCTAATCCCTCATGGATTCTAGGATACTAACGTGAACTAGAGAAGTCTGGGGTGTAATTAGAATACCTTACCTTGATATGAATGTGTAACGCAAATCGGCAGTTAGAATGGTGTTTTGTACCACATCTGGTATTTCCCACACATCTTTATACTTTTTGTCTAGGATAGCGAACCTACCAAAACTACGCAAGTGCAGTAAAATCAAGGGCCCCTGTAGAGAGTGCAAGTGACATATACTCACCTGACTTCCAGTTTGATCCTGCTATGATGGTATTGCAGTTTTTCCAGTTCATTCGTAATACATCTCTTTAGCTTCGTGTTCATGTCGTGGATGGTATTCCTATCACACTGTTAAATGCGAACTCTCCTACATACAGTTGAATAGTATCGAATAGTATACATTTGATAGTCATTCTTCACTTTTAGGCACTGCTGTCCCTTGTAAATTTCGACCAAAATGAGCAGATTTTTGGATTTCGAATACGGGGCTAGTGTATCTTCTGTGGCTTGTCGCAGTTCAATGAGGTCGTTTTCCAATAAAGGCTCAAGCAAATGCATATTTTTCGTTTCACTGATGAGATCATCCGTCTTGTCGATAGTTGGTCAGAACATCATCAATTCTTAAAGGTAGTAAATCCCAATACTACCAACTCGATAAGAAGCCGCTTTAATCCGTCTCGGGCCAAAGAAAACTTTCCGAAGTCATAACTCTGAATATTCAAATGCTAGCCCCAGTGAAAAATTGGTTTGCTACATGCGGGGTATCATATTTAGCTATGGATGGGGCATACCTTCTTTACTGGGTCACACCAGATATGCGAGTTCGTTGAGACCCTTAAAGCATTTAGTTTGCTGTCGTTCTTCTCAAGTAAATTGATCATAGTACGAGGGGTTTCCAAGAAATAGGAATAAGGTGCAAAGGATTCGGGTGCTTTTGAGAGCCTAGCCAACTCTATCTCATGTCTCTTCACTATGTCCACTCTTGTCCTTAATGCATTATGTAATTTTCGTCGCCTTAGTGACTTCGGCCTAGACCTAGATTCCCGCTCACTAAGCTAAAATATCTGATGTTACTTCTAAATGATGGCCACAATAGCGCTAACTAACGAAACCTCAGTTAGATAGCTTGCTCGTTGATCAAGCATGGAGATGGCAGTCGTGACACCCTCCATCTCTCCTCGAATCTCTAGGTACTTGCATAATGCTCACTACATGACTCGATAACCGCAAATTTATGCCTTGGTATTACCTTATCTGACTTACTGTATGCTAATGAAACATGCGCTTCTCTTTCTATTTGGAATAACAACTCATTATTTACCCCAAATAACTCTTTAAAATTCTGAAACATGGGGAGCTTTTTTATACTTCTTTAGCAGCTGGCGAAGGTACATTCACATCGATGTTACCCTTACCTTCCAGTAACCATCAGGCTGTGTTTCTTCGGCTGGGGAGGGTAGTCTTCCAAAATTCCGGTACATCTTCGCTAAACTGTATAGAGCCCTAGGGCAGCCATTTATAATGGCCGTGATGCAGTTAGCCAGCCACAATTTGAATTGATTCCCAATATATATGATGCAATATTGATATAAGGTTGATCTTTCACTACTACTGCGACACATCACTCGGGAAAACTATAAGCCACCCCTGCGCCACACGACTGTCTTGCATTATCCAAGGATGCCCTGTGCCGTACTAATATAATCTAGAAAACTCATCTTACTAATTCCATACTCGATATATATTTTTCTATTAGGCAATTGAGCCATCCGTGATTATTAAAATAAGTATTTGATGGCGAATGGGACATTAAAATCTAAGCACCACAGCTATCAAACAGGGAGTCAGCACGGTTGTAGCACGAGGTCCCTCTACAATAACCTCTGGAATATCATGTAGCGACAGTTACTGCAAGCCAGAAGGCTTATTCGGTATATGTTTGTGTACAGTGTTTCCATTGCAGCATACTTCCACGCTCATAAGCCACTAATCGATATTGGAATTCATCAGATAACGCTCAACAAGAACGTGATGGTGTATCACAGCATGTACCTCATCCTTCAGGATTTCATCCGTGGTTATTCTCAAATCTGGGTTGGGCTCCAAAATTTTCATCATTAGATTCCGGCATCCTTCAGGAAGTCTCGTTATGGGCTCATAATTGCCCAATTTGCGAGAGTTCAGGAATTGGACGTAAGTTGGTTCGTTCAGATTTGCAATTCTGAAAGGAATCCCACGATACACCATTGTATAGTATACAATCCCACATGCCCTATACACATATGTGCGTGTGCTTAATTACATTTCCGAGGTTAAATGAAATCCGCCAATGCCATACCATACGTCAAACTTTCTTCCATCATACTCCTTACAAGTAAAGGCTTCCGGGGCAATGTATGGCTCTAGATATATTCGTTCATGGTACCCGAGTTTAGTATTTGAGGTGGCAGTCTGCGTGGCTTAATATCGTTACCAGAGCCACAGATTCCCCTAGACTTGTGACATTTCTTCTCCCAGCCCATTTTAAACACGTCTGACACACCAAAGTCAGTAATTTTCAGGTAGCCATTCTCATCCAACAAAATGTTCTCTGGTTTGATATCCCTAGCGCCAAATCAGTATGAAAGTCCAATGCAACTTAACAAATAAAGTTTACCTGTGAGCCACCCCCATAGAGTGCAAATAATTCAATCCAGTTATCAATTGCTTGAAGCAGCAATTCGCCTCTGCGTCAGACATGGGCCCGCTTTTGATTGCATTGTACAAATCACCACCAGAACAGTATTCCTGGATCGTATATCAGGCACGTTTAGTCAATTGATATACCACAATATTAAGGAATTGATAGAAGCATACCATGACTTGACACCATTGCTTATTTTCATCTTGCACCAAGTCCACTGTCTTTACAATGTTGAGATGGTGAAGAGAGGAGCTGATACAGAATTCGCTAGCCAGCTTCTTCAAGTATTCCTTCTCTGTTTCGTCCTTCTTCCGCTTCCGGAATTCCTTGATGGCGTAGATCTTTTCACTGGTGCTTCCACTTTTAGAGTCCATTTCTATTTTGTATGCCAGCTTAACAATTGAAGTCGCCCCTCGACCGATACTTCCTTTCTTGCAAACACCATATTTTTCTACCAGGGAATTCCTTTTCAATGAGGGACTTGATACTTCACTCGAACTTGAGAAGCTGTTGGAGGTAATCTCATCTGAGGTGTTTGAAGAATTTCCGCCCAGTTTTGCGTCAAAATGTTTTTGGATTTTACGGAAGAATTTGGGCTTGGTCGCCTCCACTTGGCCCATTCCACTACGTATCGTACCGGAAGAAATGAGTTCCTCCTCATCGACCAGTACCAGAGAGAGTACATTATCAGTATTTGCCTGATAACTTGTACCTGTCTCCTTGTTTATATATCTTGCATTATGATTGACTCTGCGCTGTGGTTTGAATCCGTTGCTAGAATATTTTCTTGAGCGCACTTCTGCAGGCCTTCTGCTAACAGTATTTCCAAGAGCTGGCGCCCATACATCAGTGGAAAATGTGACCATGTTGAAAAGATTTGCAATCAACCGTGTTGCGGTATAAACAGAGCTAGGGGAGTCGCCAAACTTGTTTCCAATATCGTTGGCCCGATAGTAGTTGTAGAAATGGCCTTGGGAAATGAATTAGTGAGGATAGGCGCACCTGTAGACACAGCTAGTATATTTAAAGGTTCTGAGGGAAGAAAATCAGTTACGATTAAACAATTGATCTACAATATGTATACATTAGGTTTCGTTAAAGAATGGAATTGATCTCCGAGCTACGGTAACAATCGAAAGCTGAAACGATCTTTGTATAAGCAAAGGACGACACGAATTAGTGTTTGACTGTTAAAAGGGATATTGATGTAATGTCCGAAAGGTATATTAAGGTTGGTGATGGAGATAGTGATGCCTGAGAGGTAATTGCACCATGGTGCCCTCGAAGCATCCAGTAGAATATATAGTTTCTCAAGAGTAATGGTGTTTGAGTAGCTTTGGATTAGGGGTATGCATAGTAGGGGAATACCCGCTCTTATGAATTAGAGCGTTCTTCACTGAAATTGTGATTCAATACATACGCCATAAATATGCAGACATGTGTTATATATCTGATATTAATTAAGAAACCCGTGAAATTTGAGAGCAAAGAACACAAGGTCAATGAGATGGACCAGTATTTATCACCATTCGTTCCGATTTTCTTGGTTATCTTTCAGTGGAGGATATGCTCTAGTTCGTATCATAGCTGCAAAGCCATTTAGCGAATGAAAATTGAAGGTGTAGTAGAGATGCAAATGAATTGGAGTACATGATGGGAGGCTCTATCAATAAATCTCCTCAACCAGCTGTGCGATCATTGTAGTGTAATTTGAGATACGAACCAAATTCTAACAGGTTCCAAAGTCAAAGTTGGGTAATGGATGCATTTACTTACATGCTATGCAACCAACGTCCAAGAGAGAATTGCGTTGATAGCTGAAGGTTTCCAAATATCATGTGAATCGGCCTGCTCTCCATCGAACATCCGGAAATTGTGTGCTGGAACCAGCGTTCGAACATGTGGATTTTTTCAATGCCAGATAAGATATTTGATTTGAAGTTCAATTAAAATGATGGTACCAGGATCGTTAATATTATCGAGGTACTATGAACACTACTGTATCAATTATGCATCAAAGGGTAGTTTGAGCATCTGCAAGCAAAGTAGCCCAAGTGAGGACAGATATGTATTCCGATAGTCGCGACCCCTAGCCTCAAACTGATGAGACCTGGGCATGATATGATAACCAAGTATGAAAGAGGCAGAATTACCAGCTTTAGCTGTCGCATAATCTCGATAAGAAGCAAGTGAAAAGTCATTTATGCAATCTTGTAATACCTGAGAACATGCATGTATACTTGAGAATGGATGCTGCCTAAATATTACACATTGGTTCTGGAGGGCCTTGGTAAACAACGCACCAGTGAGACAGGTAATCAATGTTGTAATCGAATTCTGAAATGGCTCAAATATTGTCTCTTAATCATCAATGCTATTGATATTGTAATATGATTGAAGTTTGATTTGTTCCGAACAAAATCCAATGGAAAACCAGGCCATTCTACTGTGGCAACTGGATACACGCCACTAATGATGAATACACCGATTGACCTTTCTGGTCACCTAGCAAAGTTTCGTTGATGCTACTGACGAGATAAGGATTTCTTACTAGGAATGGCCAGCATAAATAGCCCTAAAGACCACAGGAAATCTGATAGTAGATTTTTAATACCATGTGGAAGGAACATCCTACGTGCACCAAGATCTTGACTTTATTTGACTCTGTCATGTTTATACCATTGTCCAGCATCCCTCGTGTTTATGAAGATTTCTATGGAGAGAAAATGCAGCACGGTCGACTCAAGCTGGTGAAGTCCATGAGCAGCGCCACTCTTGGTAACTATGCTAACTAACTGTAGTCCAAATGGATCCGTCTTCATCTAGGTCGACACCTGAATGAATTTCAGGTCGATAATATAACCTACTTGGAGGTCAAAAAGCGCCACATCCAAGGGTATCTTACAAAACCTGGCTCTATTGCCGAATTAAACAAACGGTTAACAAGCCTGTGCGAACCCATTCCAAGCTGGAACATGTTGAAAGAGTTATATATACGTGCCTATTTTCTTTTTCCATTGCCAATTGAGCATGATGAAATAATTTTTAGTAATTGGAACGAGATAGAACCTTTATATTTGGCCCCCCGTCATCGAAGCAAACTGGAATTTATTGAGGAAGACAACTTACCATCGTTTGTATCAGTCCACGACGAAACATCATCTCGCAAGAACTGCAGACCGAGTACAATTGAGCTTATGTGCATGGTAGGGGATTTTTTAGAATTGTGAGCAAGATACTCTTCAATTTTGCTTTTCTCGATTGAAAATGCCCCACTACATGGTCAACTACATTGCCTCCACCTACTGGAGCTCCTTGTGTATGCAAAAATGTAACCACCAAGTAATCACAATGCTGTAGCGACTGCCATCAGCTTTGGAAAGTCGATTACAGCATATGAAACTCGAATATATTTGAACCAACAAACTGCAGGAGAGGTGTTATGATATATCGGATGGAGTGATGTACATTATTAGTGAAATTGCAATGGAGAAAGCAGGTAACAAGCTGAGGATTTCGATTTGTATGGAATGTTGTGTTTAGTTCCAACATATCTACATCTGATATACAATATAAATATAAAATATTGCACTCTACATTGAGATAGTCTAGTTTACGAGGGTGGCTGGGCCCAATGAACTAGCATATTGATGAAATCCTAGTAGCACATTCAGTACAATTTCACTTCCCACACAAGACGCCTAGATGTTAAAACGACGCTACTTATTATACTAGCATGTAAATTGAATTGACCGGGCGCTTGAGTACCTACATTTGAAATCCACATGGTTGCTACTTGCACGATTTAAATGGAACATTAGTGAGTGAAACGACACAACTATCATTACACCAGTGGTATAATACCAAACATGGTATAAGTAATACGTGTTGATTAATGGAATTTGGGTCTACTTGATGGACAACAACTGCGTCTTGTACTTTGAATCAACAACCAGCCACTCCATTCCCAAGCTCAGCTGCGAGTTTGCTGGGTATCTGGTTTTAGTACTGATGAAGACACGATTGTCAAACACATTCTCGCACTGGCCCCAGTAGCCCATTGGCCGCATAAAACAATTACTTACCTTCCAAGTGAGGAGCACTTTCATCGTCTATCATTCCGGTAAGCCGATTGGTAACCATATTGAATCATAGGAATAGCGGCGTTGCTTTCGATAAAAATAGCCGTCACGAATAAATACACAAAGGACTACTCTATTATATGCAGTTATCTCATAGTAAGCGTGGTGCTCCTTAATATGATGTTGACCATAACCGGCAACCATTACCATCAAACCATCCCATATATGCTATTTCCCTCCTTTTGATTATCAGGCTAATAGCTGTAAACTTTCGATGGAGAGGACAATCTTTGTCACCTGTTGAACGGTAATCAGCCAATTAGCTGCCCCGCCTCCATCGTATAACTCTGCTAACAACCACTGCGCCATGAGGAATCATCTGTAGTATGACACCCCACTCGTCCAGTCCATTCGACTTGTTGGGAGATTAATCATTTGTTTCGCAGCAAAATCGGTAATTCCTAGGCATCAAGTGCTTTACACTCGAGCCACCAAAAACATCATTCATGTCCGAGAGTATTGATTCAGAGCATACCCAGAAACAGCAACACAGCCCCACGATCCCAAACTGCTAGATCCATTTCTGCTGACCACGCCCCAATGTAAGCGAGGGGTTAATCGCGAGGTGACCCATCATTCTTACCGATAACCTGAAACACACTGCGACTCGCACTGAGCAGCCCACTGAGGATTTGTACCCGAAGCTAATATCGAAGAATTAGTCATTCCGGAAATTTATAGCCATACACAATTGAGATCATGATCACTCCATCCCTTGACAATACCCGATTTCATGATATATTGATTTGGGTGGTAGATGGATTTGATTTACGCCTCGATACGATTATATTGAACTTTGTATTCACCCTTTTTTCTACCAGTCTGTTTCTGCCGAACTCAGTGTCATTACACAACTCTTTTCTGGTTTCCTCATCAATCAAATAAATACTTTCGTCCTGCTCGATATTGTTTGAACGGTATTGGCTTTTGCAAAGACGCCTTTGTTTTTTTACTCAGAACTAGGAATTTCGAACTGACTCTTTGACATATATACCACTAATTATCAATAGCCAATTGGTGATGCTATTGAATTCCCCTGGGACAGGTACGGTGTGCATCATTTTGTTTCTTTAAGTTCAACAACCATTTCATTGTGTGAGAAACTGCTAGATCATAGCTCCCTTTTCAGTCACCTTCTCTCAACACCAGTTGCGCCAACCTTTGCTAATCCTTAATCGAGTAGACAGTGCAGCGTTTGAAACCTTAAATTCAAGCAACAACTTAAACGAATCTCGCTTGGTACTAGGAAAACGGTACGAAGTTCTTCAAAAGATAGGAACTGGCTCCTTTTCCCAAGTACTATTGGCCCGCGATTTAGCACATCCGAAGAAACGTCTAGTTGCTTTGAAAATCCTTCATCACAAATACAACCGACAAGCTATCACAGTAAGTATAAATGATTGTGTTGACCACGATTTATGGAATAGATGCCGATAGATTGGGCTCCACCTGATTCATATCTTAGTCAAGCTATACTAATCATATTTTCTTTGTGAACTCAGGAAATTATCAGGCTTCGACAGCTAACGATATTTAATGATGAGAAAAACTTTCAGTTGGTTCAGATATTCGACACATTCAATTTCGGCTCTTACATATGTATCGTACTGGAATGGTTATCAGGCGGCCCATTATCAATCAAGCATGCTGTAGGTACAAGCTCGGCCGATTCATCACACCTGTCACGGGAACAGGAGCTTCGCCGACTCTCAATTACTCGTCGAATCTCATGTCAACTTGTAACCTCGCTGCTTTTGCTATCAAAACTTGGAATTTTACATGCGGACCTTAAACCAGATAACATCCTACATACGCAAGGTTACTCAAATCCACTCGCTCCTAGCTGTGGCTTACACGCTAACATTGCTTGTTTATTTAGCGAATTCACTCGACATTAAAGTGTTAGATTTTGGGAATTCTATTGGTCTCAGCGAATTACCTTACTATTATCAAACTTACAACGTCCAAGCCATGAACTATAGAGCACCAGAGGTGATTCTAGGATTCCAGGCTATACAAGATCGCAGAAATCTAACCTAGCTCACTATTTAGGTCCTTTTTGGGATTCCATTCGGATTACCAATTGATATGTGGTCTTTAGGTAGTGCCATGTAGGATATAACCTTTGTCAGGAACCCCTTATAATAACCTTTATACGTATACTAGGATGCATTCTGTGTGAGACGTGGATGGGACATACGCTTTTCGCAAGCATAACGCGCAGCGATATGATGAATGAAATGTCGCGTTTGTTAGGAAAATTTCCGAAAGAAATTTACAAGAACGGCAAATATTGCGACGACAAATTCTTAAAGCCCACCCAAGACGATGCAGATATCAAACTTCATATTGCCCAAAGGTAGGCACGCAAACTGCCAAATACAAGCCGACTTTTATTGACACCATCCCTTCGCTCTCTAGCATTGCAAACCTATTGAAGACTACGGACGTCAATTTTTTGGACTTTATTTCAAGCTTACTATTATATGATCCATCGAAACGCTTGACCCCTGGAATGGCTATTCAACATCCTTTCATTGCCGACATGGTCCATCTGGACTCCTTTTCTGATAAACTATACCCTTTTTTACTACCAGTAAATGACGCACAATGTAATCCTGCTGGCGCGCACGAGCAGCGTAACAGACAACCATCCGGAGGCTTAGCAGTTGGTGCAATCGACCGGAAGCAAAAGAGAATGAATCAGGACCAGTCTGAAGGACAGGAACAAACACCATCTAAAAAACGTCTACTGAACAGAAACCAAAAGTAGATATTTCTTTGGAAAAGGGAGAACCAACCGGTTTATGCCAAACCCAGCAATTTAGCTACCGCTTGGATCATCCCCCGTAACGTGTCCTCTATTCTGTTAGATCCAGGGAGTCTCGACAACTTTCCAGGCCTGCAAATACAATAGCCTCAGCTACTTACAAACCTCAAACTATGCAGGCCATGAACATAGAAATGGAGCCATTGATATACATTCAAATTACTCTAATCTATCAGCGACAATCATACGGGACTGGGTTGTTGCTTTTCTTAATCCGTTAAACTTGAAAGTAGCGGTAGCCCTTGCAAATCTGATTCTCCAGGAAGCATCATAGCCTGAGGGTAAATCAGTCATTTGAACCCAAAATGCCAATCTACACAAGTGCTTGAATCCACCTTTGGACATGACATATAAAGGCCAATCCATTTGTAATGGGTCAACTGTATAAATAAATGCAGAATTGCTTCTTGACATTCAATTTATCCGCGCAGGATCTACACCGAAAAGTACCTGCTTATCATATCTATAGCCTTCCAAGGTTCCTTTCAATAAGGTTTGTTATGAAACGATGGGAAATTTATCCTAATCAAGTTTATGGGCTCATGCGCTTTGAATGTTGAATCGACGGTGTAGGGTTGAACATGTCAGCGTGAAATTTCATTCAAGGAAAACGGAACTCAGCTACCTGCGTGCATATCAACTTCAATCATGGTACTACAAGGCTATGATAGGCCACGATTATTTTGAGTTGAGATTGACCTGATCAAAAGCATCAGGCTTGGTATTCCGAATCTTGTAATACATACGAAATGTATGGCATCACATTGGGATTTTCTAAACCTCCACATCGCTTGAGCATGGCTTATCATACACGCACTGTGCGTGCGAAGGGAAGTGCCAAAACATTTCGTTGAAGAATCAGTTGAAAAGGCACGCGACTCTTGACCGCCCCTGTAGACCTTCTATCTCGTGGGACTGGTGGAATTCCAGACGAAATATAGACCAATGTGCGATTAATGAATCGCACAATTGAATCGAAGTAGCAGGCTTGGAGGGGTATTTGGTGGCATAACGAGAATCCAATTTCCCGGGATAGCATTTGACTTGCCTCATCGAGTCGGTGCAGTAACCACAAAGGCGATATTTGATTTCACCCAAGATTACCCCTGCCATAAGCCAATAATGAGACGGACGCACGATTAATCGAACATAACAACTTAATCAATGGATTCTAGATGGCCCTGATCTACGTTATGGACATGACCTGCACAGATGTAGCTCTGATTGCTGGAACAATAAACCACCCTTGATCAAGTTTCAGTATGGGCCATAGAGCATCAGGAGGCTCGCGGAATCGACCATCTTCATGCCGGGCGAAGATGCGATGCAGTACAAATGGCTTTGCTGATCTCGTATAATAACTACCACTGGTAACAAAGGCTAGCGCTACCGGCATGAAAGCTCGGAAATGTGGATCAGGTATTTTTCCGGCTAAATGTTCTACTTCAATTCCACCACCTTGAGCCATCCAACATCTATTCAGAAGGCATGATGTATCATTCCTTCCCAAAATAGCTCCTGGTTGTGAAGTGCAGTGACCACAAAGATCAAGACATTGGACGGTATCCAGCTCAGTATATTTTTCCTCGAACACTAGTCTATACCCTGCAGACAGGGATTCGATGGCTCCGACCTCCACTCTTTATCCCAGTGATTACTTCGTCATCGATTGGTCGAGATGCAGGTGGATTACACCTGCTGACCCATATGTTGACACTATAGTATGCAACGCAGCATGGGGAGTCGCAATATGATTACCATCACTAATCAAGAAGTTAACCATCTTACTCGGATGATCGTATGACATAAGGCAGTAGAGTCAAAATTATTAGGCAGTAGATCTTGACATCTCTTGCCAGCAGAGGCCTCCAGGTTTGGCGAGTGAGAGAGTAGTACACGATGAATATATATGCCAGAACGGTTTTGGGAGGCTCGAGAAGATCAACTTCCATCAAAATACCTTCCCTGCCACGGAAGCCACCGTTATTGGGCTGTTGAGATGTGCGGATTTCTTTAACTCTGCTGAGCAGCGTATCGGTGAAAGCAAAACACGCTGAACATAGCTGGAGATTGTTGGTATCCTCTATAGAAACTCAATAACGCCCGTTCAAATTTGGCACCATTCACGTGATAATCAGGGATGGCATTTGGTTTGCCGCTTAGTCAGGGAAATTCTCACCAATTTTCGAGTCGTCAATCTCGTCGTTAGGAGTATTTTCATTAATCAGCAGGAAACCCAAATTTGCATAATCGAGAGTCTCATGGTTGTGAAACTGTTCTGAAATTCACTGGAGAGCTATATATAAGCACGTTGGAGAACACCACTAAGAAATAGAAACAAGTATAGCAAGTGCTCCTCTACCCTTCCACCCACACCCTTATTAAAATATGGCAGCTCCAGTCGACACAACTACAGTTTTCTTACCTGATACTCTGAAGGGAAAGGTGGCGTTCGTAACTGGCGGAGGTAAAGTTAGTTCCACCGTATTCTGAAGTGAGAGGCCATATTGAGTGCTTGGTGTTCTTTTACAGGAAGTGGAATATGCAAAGGTATTGCTGAAGCACTGTTGAAACATGGCGCCAAGGTGGTAATTGCAAGTAGAAGGTAGGACTAATTATGTATACTATTCAGCTCAACTGCTAATGCTATGTTTAACCAGTCTGGATCGAGTTACTAAAGCAGCTGAGGAAATGGCTAAGAGCACCGGTAAGAGTTATACCCACTGTGACCCAAACCGAGCGGGAATACTCAACACCCCTATCATTTGTTTTCGACAGGTGGAGAATGCTTCGCCGTTTCTGCTGATGTTCGCAAGCCTGAGGATGTCGAGAAAGCTGTGGCTCAAGCTGTAGAGAAGTTCGGTGGAATCGACATTTTAGTCAATGGAGCGGCTGGCAACTTCCTAGTCCCCGCTGAAAACATGTCATACAACGCATTCAGAACCGTGATTGAGATCGATTTAATTGGCACATTCAATGTTAGCAAAGCCTGCTTTCCACATCTCAAGAAGTCGAAGGGTACCATTCTAAATATCAGCGCTACTCTTCATTACAATGGTACTCCACTTCAATCCCATGCTTCTTCTGCGAAGGCGGGAGTCGACACTTTAACAAAGGTATTCGCCTTGGAATGGGGACCATATGGAATCCGCGTCAATAGCATTGCACCTGGTGTAAGTTTGTACTCTCTGGTAATCTCATCGCTCAAAGAAATTAAACTCGATTCTTTTGTCTATTCTATAGCCCATCTCAGAAACTGCAGGAATCGAGGTATGCTTAGATTCGGATAATCTCTTGGACTGTACTAATCCTTTTCTCTTTTGTAGCGTTTGCTTCCAAAGGAATACGCCAAGGGGTATATTCGTGCAGTTCCTTTACAGAGACTGGGCTCGATCCGCGATATTGAACATATGGCCGTTTTCTTAGCATCCCCCAGTGGAAACTGGATCAGTGGAAGTAATTTCGTAGTCGATGGTGGTTCCTGGTTGACCGGCAATTCATTCCAATATCCAGACAGCATTGAAAGAATGCGCAAAATGGCGAAACTTTAACCGCTTCGTATCCCATAACCTACTACGAACAATAAATACCTGCTCATGGAGATCGTATATAATATGAAAAC